>JAJONI010000002.1:0-61529 GCA_022190145.1 Pezicula rhizophila
ACACGTTATTGGTTCCTAGGTTGTGAAAGTTGCATCTACGTAGTTTAGTGAGTTTATCTAAGTTAAATCAATTAACCTAAGTTAAAGTTACAGAGTAGGTGGTTACTAAAGACAAGCCAAGCCAAGTTAGTACGCAAGTTAACTGAATTGCTTGGTTGCTAAATTTGCTAGAGCAGATATGATCTTAATAGCAGAGAGGGAGATTTTCAGACTGCTTGCCCTTCTCTTACATCTTAATAAATCCCTACTTGAAGGAAAATGGAACTTTTACAAAGCAATCAATACGGTAGTCTGTTGTAACAGTGGAACTATTGAAGAGACTATGCATTAGCATCAGAAGTGATTCCTAAGTCGCAATGGGTATTTTTAAATCGCGAACTCCATGAGATGTGAGAAAGACGATATCCACTGAAAAAGAGAATATGGCAAGGGCACATCCGATTTGTCTTCGCTGCCATTGCTGGAAGCCAATATTCTTCAAGTCTTCTCTCATTCTATCGTTATATTCCTCTGTTAAAGACAACCTTCCCATCTGCACCTCCCTTGCCCCAAAACTCTTCCTCTAGGCTTGATGCATCAACACTCTGGCGCTGAGGAAAGGCAGCGAGAGCCAATGGCAAAGCAAACATGCTTGTTGCAAAGATTAGACCAATGTTGATTGGTAATGTCATTCTTGGATTCTTCTTAAGCCATTCAGTCTTCTGAAGTCTGACCAAGATCAGAGGTGGGAGAACCATGATTGGGGAACTGTTCAAGACCCGGCTCACAGCAGTCTCACCAACGGCCAAGGTGGCTGCTTTCTTACTCTTCCCCAGAGATTCAACCGATGATTCAGACCTTCCTTCTGCAGCCAGAGCAGCTTTTTCGGACTCCCCCAGAACCGGATATACATCAATTCCCTGTCTAATCTCCTCTCCTCGCATCAAGAACACGTTCAAAGCACCAGCACTTGCAACCGCAGCGAAGGGTACCAGGCGTGTGAGGATAATCTTAGCAGCAGGGCTTACACGCTTCAATCGCGGGACAAGAGCATTGAGACCCAGAGCAACCGAGCAGGAGGCACCAACAGCGAGGAAGTAGGATTGTGTGATTTTAGACACAGACAAGGGGGTGGACTTGTTGGCATTGGCATTGTTGATAGCCACATTCAAAGATTGGTTGGTAATTTGCCAGAGGAGTGTGCCAGTCGTCTATGGAAACATTAGCAACTGCAAATACTGACATATGGAAAAGACTTACTCCTAGTCCTGGAGTAAGCATTCCAGCTGTGACAACCAAGTTTGATAGCACAAAACAGGACATGCGAAAGGGTAGAAGAACTGGCTCTCCAGTATCTAGCCCCAGATACGTATTAGCATTATCCCGACAAACAAAAAGTATATAGAATAACCACATACCTGGATGTAGAGTCGAATCTACAACCTTCTTTGCCTTCCAGAGCTCCTCGTTCATTTCACGAATCATTCCTTGCTTGTACCCCGCAATCAAGCTCTTCGCATGCTCCAACCCATCTTTACCAACGAGGAGGGTCCTAAACTTGAAATATTAGCAATTGTCATAAATTTGACATTGTGCAAACCCGGAGCACGCCAAAGAATAGAACAAATAGAAGATGTGATGCACACTTTTTGGTGAAGTTGACAAAGGGTCCTCTCACCTAGGATCAGAAATATTAGCTGCATGGCGTACACGTCCCCAGTATGTGCTGAGATCGTATTGCGACGCTGGCAACTCTCGATTTCCTGGGAGTGAGGCCGACATTGTTGCAGGATCTTAGGGACAACAAAACTGCGCCAAGAAACTTAGGGATAGGAACTGAGCGGGTCAGAGAGAGTGAATTGTGACCAGATGGGAGACTGAACCTCCTTCTGGCTCCTCTGCAATGTCAAGCACCTCTGCGGGAGGGGTGTTATTTGCAGAGGGAGCGGAACAGAGCGGTGAAGGCTTGAGGTTACAGAACTCTCAGATTATCGCGAGCTTCACAAACAAAAACATATTCAATTCTGGGTCCGTTCCGTTCTCGGACCACCCTGTTATCGCAGCTCGCTTGGTTCTTATCTTTGGAGCGGCCGCCACCACATTTTCCTCCTGGGTACAGTACAGTACAGTAGGTAGGTGGTACCTTACAACGCATCAATACAGTAGCTCACTTGTGTTTCAATACATCATAAGAAGTGTGTTGGCAAGCATCCACAAAGAGATTCGGCCTATGCCAGCTCTTCCGTCCCTGCGCAAGGTACAAAACATCTAATCTGGTATGTCATATGTTCATGTAACCTCTCCGCTGAGCTTAGTTTTTCGGTAAGCATGGTCCACTATATGTATGTATCGTTGCCGTAAGAAAAAATTACTTTGAAGGAGATGGTTCATTCGAATCAAGCGAGTTACTATTACTTAAAAGTCAAGCTTGACCTGGAGAGTGCGTTATTGTTCAAATCAAGGTTAGCGTACTCAAATCAAGTACTGTAGCTAGTCAATATGCCTGTTAAAACACACTCACCGATAATGCAAGCTGTCTCATTTATATTTATTTGCATCCCTCTTCTTTTAATAATGTACTTTTTTCTGTTTTTTTGTTTGCGGGTTGTTCATACTGTAGGTAGACTAGTGAGCTGACCCGGAAAATACTTCGTCAATGTGACTTAGCCGACAAGCCACTACTTCCCTACGACTCGCAATACCACAGTAATACAAGAATGTTGGCCGCCCAAAAAAGACAAAGTAGGAAATGTGCTATAACTCTTCTCCTCTGCCTTGGGCAACGGAGGAAAATGGGTTAAGTCCAACTAAGAAGTAGGTGAAGTAAGGTAAATAAATAGTGAATCCGAAGTATTGCCGGCGCAGGTTTGACTTATCATTTATCTCCGAGGCTGCTTCCCCGTTGCTTCTTCATGTGTGCTCTTCGTTACTTTTCTGTCACATACCCCACGTACCTAGTCCTAGAAACGTCTATCGCCAAAGCACGCCAGTTACGACGGGAGGCAGGCGCATATTTACTAGCCGTCTCAAGGGTGTTTAGTCCAAAATGTCCGGCCTTAAGGATATAGCCAAAGGCGGATGGCATCCCAAGGGTAAAGATGGAAAATCGAACGAGAGCTGGCGGGGAGACTTCAAGTAAGTACAATTTACCTATCTCTTTTTTAACTTCCGCTAATGATCTGTGATCTGCAGAGGCATCAATCAAGTTGTTAGTCGATTCCTATTCCCGAAAGCTTTCCTTTCTAACAATTACAGGCAGGATGGATGGGCAAAGGAAAAGGTTCGAACGGCTCTTCCAAGGAAGATCACATATCTCGCCCAATATCGAGTCTAAAGGACCCTTCTGCTTTTGGTCCACCCCCGAAGAATGTCAATTATCACGGCGGAGCTGCATTACCGAACCAAACCACACCAGATCGACGAGGTTTGGGCGCACCACTTTCGACGGAGGAGATAGTAGCAAAACAAAAGATGAAGGAAGCTGAAGAGCAAGCCATCCGGGAAGCAGAAGAAGAAGCAGCACGTAAACCAAGCGGCCCATATCGGCCTGATACAACTGGGTTGTCCACCGCACATCTCCCTCCTCCACCCGGGCGTAAAGACGGAGCTGATGGAAGAACCCCAACGCCTGGAGCAAAGCCTCCTGGTTTACCTCTACGGTTGCCTCCTCGACAGAATTCAAACCCATCTGCAGCCACTCCCCCTCCACCTCCCACATATAATACTGCAACAGCTGAACCAGCTCACAAAGGAATTCTCAACCAAGGATCTTTGAATAGACTAGGCGCTGCGGGAATATCAGTCCCAGGATTTGGTATTGGGGGGAGTGGTGGAAAGCAGGTGCTACCTCCACCTGCTCCACCTTCTAGAGATTCCAATGCAAGTCCCGGACTACCGCCTTCAAATTCCCAGATTAACGAACTCCAATCTCGTTTCTCACGTCTTTCTCCGTCATCCTCTCCAAAGCCAGATGGTCCCAGCCAGGGCACAACATTTGCACAAAAGCAAGCAGCACTCAAAACGGCCGCTTCCTTTAGAAAAGACCCTTCGTCCGTTTCTCTTTCTGATGCACGAGCTGCCGCGAGTACAGCGAACAATTTCCGAGAACGGCATGGGGAACAAGTGAAGTCAGGCTACCAGTCAGCAAACAAACTCAATAATAAATATGGCATTGCAGACAAAATTGGCTCTTACGGCGGAATTGCTGCAGCACAAACACACACAGCTCCCCAATCTGAGGAACATATCTCAAGTCCCGGTATTGGGATGAGGGACAATACTACTGAGGGTTCAACGGTTACAGGAGGGCTAAAGAAGAAACCACCGCCACCGCCGCCTGCTAAAAAAGCAAACTTAACAAGTGCTGGAGCGTCCAACGGAGGAGCACCGCCACCAATTCCATTGTCGAGCAAGCCAAAACCTCCAGTAAGTGGTTATTAGATTGATAGATTATGCTTGAATTGTTTTTGATCTATCTACTTTTTGGTCTGTCGGAGCGTCTTCCTACATGCATATAACTTTTGATCACTTTCGTTGGTTTTTTGAGTCCTGCGCCTGCGTCCAGATACCCTATGATCATCTTGGCCATTTTAATGTGGAAGGGCGTCAGATTCGGGTGAAACAAGTAGTAGCCTGCTACTAAAGATGATTGCTTTCTCCTGGCCATAGACTTAATTAGTGACTGGTGTAAGAGTCCTGGGCCTGTCATTGATCTATAATCTGCTTCATAACTCAATATATTTCGGGAAACCATTTTCCAAGTTCTCTTAAAACACTCAAGTCAGTCATTTCAAGTCAAATGAGTTGCACTGGTTCTACATGAGTGTCGGTTTAGTCACTTAGAGTTACGTGGCAGTGTCGAATTTCACAGAAGTTGTTGTGATTATGTAGTAAGCAACGACGCAAGTGCTTCATAATTTCACCTTCGGTCTAGAGCATTGATCATGATTCAAAGTCGTTCTGAATAATTCCAAGGATGAGAATTGTATATGTCCAAATTGCCTACAACCAAGATTTGAATCATAAACACATAAATAGTTTTATGTACAACTGCAACGGCGTGCATATCAGATTGGGTGTCTCGATATCAACCTGAAATTTCAGAGTCTATTCATAATGCCGTCAAAATCTCGTCATACACGGCATCAGTCTTATGGTCAATGTCTTTCCAATTATGTGCATGCCCTAATTTCGCAGCCCAGCAGGCCATTGAGTTTTCATGAGCAGCAAGATTTGGACTTAGATCTCGAATCAGAATGGTTCGCCAAAGGGATTTGGCCACCTCCATCCATCAGCCGTCTGCCCTCGAAATTCAACCACACGAAACAAGAAGGCTGGTCATCCTCGGGAGCCAGAAAAATACACTTCCTTGACGGGGCATTTCGTGATTACAATACGCTGGCAACTACCAACATACATCTTGAGTGGGACGCTAGTTACCCCAAGGGTGTCAAGGCAAAGCAAAGGCATATCCCTCCACCGCGAAAGCTGAGAAGAGATGAACTTGAAACATACCGAGAAAGGTAAGCACTTATCAGGTACCACACTTGTATAAATGGCTTAACGCAAATAGTTATTCCGACGCAGTAGCAGATTGGTGCACATCAAAAAAGGGCACCAAAGTAGGTGACGGTGAATGCTGGACGCTGGCAAATGAAGCGCTGAAGGCTGTTGCAGCGACACGTTCGTCCAAGGGCCAGGAACCATGCATGGCCTCCCAGCTTCTGGTTCATGGTTACCTCATCTACTCCTACCTACCAGCCAAATCACCGTATCCCGAACCGCGAGGCGGAGTGCTCGAGGCAGGTATAGCAAGAGGCGACATCATACAGTTTCTCAAAACACATTTTAAAGCCAAGAACGGCAGGGGTGAGAGTTGGGCTGGCATGCCTGATCATACTTCTGTTGTTCAAAGTGTGGAGCCGGATGGAGTATTGCGGGTCCTGGAGCAGAACAATGGTGGTGTGAAGATTGTTGGGGATGGCAGGTATGATATGAGTGAGTTAGTTGAAGGAGAAGTAAGGATCTTCAGGGCTGTGGGAGAGAGTTGGGTGGGGAAGCTAGATGCGAAGTGGTGATAGAGTTCCACTAAGGATATTTTCATGATTGGAACGACTATGCTTCATTGTGTATTGTCCATTTAGTTAATTCGAGTTACTTAAGCGCGGTGCAGGTATGGTATGACAGTCTTTCATCTGACTTGCCATTGACTGTAGTGCCTGACTTGATTTGAATAACTGCCATAATTTAAATGCTTTAACTCTGTTGATCTAGGAAACTCAGTTCGGTAACTCACTTGACACATATAATCTTTATCTAACTTAATCAAGCCTTAAATAACGGTCACAATAGCACCTTACACCCATCTAAAGTTTGTTCGTAGTACTGTTCTCACTTGGGAGACAAAATACTTGATCGAGATAGTTCTGGTAGGCAGCATAAGCTTATTATGCTGTCATAATTACCCATCCTTCCAGCTACCATTTTCACATTGAACCCTTTATCAGGTCCCTCTTTAGCAACAGTTGCCCATTAACAGTCTTCGGGTTCGTTGTCTTTAATGACTAACAATGTCACCAGCCTATAGAATAGATCCCTTTGCTTCAATGCGCTACTAAATGCTATACAAGTATATCTAAAGCTCTAGTAGTATTCTTCTGCTTTACTTCCTAGTGATTACCTAGGCCATTGTATTGACAAACAAGTCTCTGAGCTTGCTATTTAGCCCAGTGTTCTTGTAGATCCATTTGCTGCCAGCCAGCACCTTTTCAGTGGTTAAATAGTACCTAAGACTCGCCGAATGCTCAAGTGGCTAGAAATTTTTTTTTAAATATTGAGTCACGCAAATCAGTTGGTGAATCGACTGTTTTCTTATGAAGCAGGGCATTCACTGTAAGAAACTTTCATACCGTGCAGATTTCTTGGTAAAAGGCTGTCTTTCTTGGAGTTATATATCAGGTGGGCTACTCGAATTAAGTGGATTAGTTAAGCATATCACTTAAATCTCAACAGAAAGCTACAGCTTTAAAATGGTTTCTTCAAAAGCAATTAAGACCACATTCACTCTTTCGATGCAACCCTAAAAATACGCCAGTCCTTTGACAGCTTTAGCGAGTACACCTGGTTCCTCCTTCCCCCACTTCAATCTCAGGATCACATAAATTCAGCAATCCACTGATTGCCTCTTATATGGGCTTCGCTTCCATCTTCCGATATCAACTTCTTCCACAACGCGTCTCGTTCAGTCGGTCCATCGATCACACCATCAGAGCTTGTGTAGAAACTCATCAGCTTTATACCTCAACTTCCTTAACTAGGAAACAAACACTATGGCTCTCCAAGTTAACGTAGTTGGTCCAGTTAGAACTCCACCCATAAAGCTGATTGAGTAAGAGCTCTATTCTACAAATACACTTCTAATGAGCTAATAAGCGTTACTCAGAATGTTATCGGACCCCAAAGTTGACATCTTTGTTGGACATGACAAGAAGCACTACTCAATTCCAAAGAAGCTACTCGTACATCATTCTCCCTACTTCGACAGATGCTTCAACGGAGGTTTCATCGAAGGCCAGACACAGAGGTTGGAGCTTCCTGAGGATACTGTCGACAACTTTGATGTAATGCTGGAGTATATGATCTATGGCACTATCTCCGGCTCTATCTCTGTGGAAAAAACCAAACAATACACGGTGAGCCGGTGCTTGGCATTCCTTACCTTCGCGGACAAATATGCCTTCTCGGGCACGCTTGTGGAAGGAGTTATCTGCAAAGCGTTGAGGGAAGGCATCATGTTGTACAGCAACGTGGAATTTGACGTGGAAAATGTTAAAGAGGTGTACCGGACAACTTCCAAAGGTAGTCCGCTACGTACTCTGATGGCTGAAGTTTTATTGTCATTTGGAGGAATCAAAGGCGAGAACGGTATTCAATACAAGACTTTGGTGGAGGAAGTTGACGGATTGGCCTTGGATGTGTTACTCCTGACTAGGGTCTCCATTCGGGACGGACATTCGAACTGGAAGGATCCCTTTACTGGAATACGTTACTGATAGATGGCGTCTAAGTCTTCTATCAATTCGTGACGTAAACGTGTTCGTAAATAGTCTTGTACTGTATTAATTCTATTCTTCTCTTCTGGAGTTAATCAATCAATCAATTCACTTCGGAATTCTAAATTCATGTTGATTTGGGTCATTCACTTGCATTGAGTAATTGACATTTTATCTTAAGCGAGCGTAGCCATCTACTTCCCTTCTTTCGTCCTCTTCTACATCCACATACCGAGTCACCCAAATCAAGTCAATTACCCAACCCAACCATTACCCAAAACCAGGAACCATCACGATATTAAATCGAGGTTCTCCTGTAAGTCTAACTAACTCGAGGCTCTATCTAGCCCAAGCTCAACAAGCTAAAATACAACAGCGCGCACTCATTCCTAGGTAAAAAACAGGATGATTCGGCTGCCTTTGAATGGAACGAGAAGCTTCCTGATTGACTTGACCTTCTGGATAACAAGGTAGTGAATGAGAGTGTGGAACGAGAGCCCGGATTTGAAGCTTGGGAGAACCGCTTTCTTGGACAGGTCTGGTAGAGATAATTCAGAATTATGCAAAATCAAGGGAGTTACTCAAATCAAGTTGGTTCCTTATATGAATAACTGCTTTGTGTGACACATCATTGAGACTATGAGAGCACTATGTTCGATTTTAGTTCTGGCGTCTTCACAGAGCTTACTCCAAACCAGCAAGTCTAGACGCCGCCACTCTGGTGGTAGGGAGCATTCGGACTTGTAAAACCATGTTTCACACAGAAGTGAACTGGGCCTTTGAAGTAACCTTGGGAATTTTTTTGATTTGTAGATAATTTTGATTTCGAATGCCTCTACTGACATATGGTAATGCAATGATATCAAAAAATTCTACGCAAATGAAACCTAGCCTTGCTTAGACCTTCATCTCAACAAGACCGTGTTTCCAGACGGTGACGAAAGGAGTGGTTCCATCCTCGCGGTAGTTCATGAGAACGACCCTAAAATAACGTTAGAAGATGATCTGAACAGTCTCAAATAAAAGCACAACTTACATTCCATCGGGATCCATTGACTCGCCAACGTAGAAATCGTAGTCCTTGAAGTTGGCGACAATCTTCTTAGCGTATGTCTGGGCACCCTTCTCGAAAGCAGTGATGGTCTCCTCTGGTGCATTCTTTTCCTTCAAAGCCTCCTTGACCTTCTTCATGTATGCTGTAACCAAATCAGAAAAGCATATAAATTTCCGCAGGACTAGGGCACATACTCTTGAGATGGCTGAGATATGACTTCTTATCAAAGGAGGTTTGGCTAAGACGGAAAGAGTTAACAACGTTGTTAACCTGGACGGCACCATCCTCAAGACCCTCATCAGCTTCCTCAGCAGAGGCGTTGGCACCGGTGTCTGTAGCGGAATATATCAGCCTTGTTCCCCTCCAAAATATTCGCTTGTGAAGATAAGGCCGGGTTGTACTCACCGACTTCGACAGCACCAAGAGTGATCATGGCGCAGTCGACTTCATAAACGGCTCCATCGATCTCCTTCAAGTCGTAGGAGTCGGAGATGATCTCGTCACCGGTAATGATATCCTATTGTGTGCAAACAGAAAAATCAGCCATTGTACTCGAAGACAGGGTTATGCAGGCCCTTTCGCAAATCAAGGTGGGGTCGATCGATCGCGAGTCTCGAGGGCGCGGAACTTCGACAGCAAGGAGATACATGTATGTACCTTGTAGATGACTAGAGATAAAGATGTTAGCATCATATCTCAAAATTCTGGGGACATTCAGACGGTAAACATAGGGCTTCAGCGGCCAGACATGTTCTAAGAGCAAAAGTGCAACTTGCGCCAGATGACATGTCCTACGGCACCCAGATGTCGCTCGAGTAAGAGAGACTCAATTCTGCGCATACGTACTCATGTTTGCGGTTGCCTGGTGAAAATTATGAAGAGTTTTGGAGAGTTGGACAGGGTGTGAAGAAGAAGTTCTCGTGGTTGAAGATATTCAGAGGGGTTGGTGGGGAAAAAGTCTCGTCGATTGTGCTAGCCTGATGAAGCTAGTGGGAATAAACTGAGCCAGAACCTTTGGAACGTGCGGTAGGTAGGTAGCTACAATGCTCAGGTCACGTGTGATTACTACTCGCCACACCTCCTCACGTCCAAACCTCACACCCCAGACCTCATATCTCCATGCAACCACCCGCGCAGCAAGGGATCCTTTGTGGACATTCTTCCTTCGTACGGTCGAAGAATATCTTCACTTTTGTTACTCTGTACACAACCAAAAACCATCCGATATTCATCATCAGTCTCCCCGCTGTGTCTCCTGTCAGAAAAATGACCGCATGAAGATCCTAACATCCGACTACGCAGCATCCTTGCACTCTGCGTTCTGCTTAGTCTGCTAGCGAGATTTTGCTATTCCGGTGTTGCCGTATCAGATGTTTGGTTGTTCCTTGGTCTCTCATGTTTCTTACAAACCTAATAAACACTCCAACCTCCTACCCTCCTTCGTGCGCAACACGATAACTGCTTGAGCAAGAACCAGAGTTGTCCGTCATGGCGAATACCTCCACCTCGTCTAACATCTCCACCATGTCCGATCTACCTCCTCTACCATCCTACACGCTCTCGCCTGTTCAACCGCTCATCTCCTTTATCCCCGACTTCTACCTAACCCTCATTCTCCCCATCGCCGCTTACTGGATCGTCTCACTATTCTTCCACTATATTGACGTATATGATATATGGCCACAATACAGACTGCATACGCCTGCGGAAATCCTGAAGCGGAATCATGTGTCGCGATATGAAGTCGCACGCGACGTCATTATACAACAGGTCATACAGACAGTAGTTGGGGCAATTCTAGGATTGACTGAGCCAGAAGAGGTCAATGGCAAGGAGGATTATGATATTGCGCGCTGGGCTACAAGGCTACGACTTGCACAGAGAGCTCTGCCCCAAATTCTAGGTTTCATTGGTTTGAATGCTGCAGCTATTTCAAAGAATGTCTCTGGCTCTCATCCTATGATTGCGGGTGTACTGGCAGGTGGAAAATACCCTTCCTTGAGCATGGGATTGGACGTCAAGACCGGAGCACAAGTGCTAGCGTTTGCTAGCTGGGAGATTGTTGCTGCCAAGGCGTTGTACTGGTATATTGTACCGGCGTGCCAGTTCTGGCTTGCAATTTTCATTGTCGATACATGGCAGTATTTCCTTCATCGTGCTATGCACATGAACAAGTGGTTGTACAGTAAGCTGAAAACTAGCACCCCTCTCCTTGACATTGTCTGACATGCAAAACAGCCACATTCCACTCACGCCACCATCGCTTGTATGTACCATACGCATTTGGTGCTCTTTACAACCATCCATTCGAAGGTTTCCTGCTCGATACTCTTGGTGCCAGCATTGCCTACAAAGTTGCTGGTATGACCTCCCGCCAAGGCATGTGGTTCTTCGCATGTTCTACCATCAAAACCGTTGATGACCACTGCGGATACGCACTACCCTGGGATCCTCTTCAACATATAACTAGCAATAATGCCGGCTATCACGATATTCATCACCAGAGTTGGGGTATTAAGGCCAATTTTTCACAACCTTTCTTCACCTTCTGGGACCGCTTTCTCGGAACAGTGTGGAAGGGGGGAGACACAACAGCTCGATATGAACGATCAAAGAAAGCAGCAGAATTCCAGGTTGCAGCAGATAAGGTGGGATTGTAATAATGAGGATGGGTGATCGACAGAGTCGTGTCTGATGTAATTAATGGATAGGATGAAGTTGGGGGTTTTTGAATTCACTCTACACAAGAATAACGGTGTTTACGACTTGGAATTCGGATGGGGTTGGGAGGGCGTTATGGCGCCTTTGACCATCACTGTAAAATATGAGACATCACTCGTCCAGGCTCTTATCTCGGGAGACATCGAGGAAGCAGGATACCTAATATTAATCGAAACCTTTACTTTGTCAAATCTCTAGTTCAGAGCATTCATGCGGTGTTCAGTGTTTTGCAGAAATGCTAGTCTATTCTGAGGTTTCACGACAGTTGGATTTACAGACGCATGAGAGGATGAAGGCGTAAGGCTGAGCGAAATTGCATCCATGTGTAGAACTTGCGTGGACCAAAGTGGCACGAGTCCTGCACCATCCGAGAGATCATGTCACTACAGCCGTACGTGCGGGTGAAATATATTGCATCTATTTGTCTTCGTTTAGCGGTCCTCGGACGTAATAAGGCAGTGGTGAGATAGATCATGTTTGTGCCCTGGTTATAAAATTACCTATCTTCTAATAGCGAGGACAATTACGAGACAATACTGACGAAATTCGTTGTTGACGCCAAAGCAATTCTACAGTTCGTGGCGGTTTGGTTTTCCTCTTTGAAATACACTATGGCTTTTTTCGTACTTTCTTGCGAGATGAAATTGTCTCTCTACCGGGGATACTTGTGCAAATATCGAGGGGAGTTAAGAACGGAGGAGAATAGGGGCTTCGCTTAAAATAATAGAAATCGGTGGTGGGCAGACTAAGTAGACTTGAGAGGAGCTAAGGTACGGAAGGCCCGCACGAAGGTACAGTGCATATATGTTGTTTGTTTCTACTTAAACATAGGTATAGAATAGGTCCGAACCAACTATTTCTGGCGATTCTATACGCATTAATATAAACTGTGCTCTATTGTAGAATAAGGATTTACAGCTAGAATTGACAGTGATTATGCGCGGTACCTTCGTATTGGGCATTGGAAATTGACCTTTCACATGGAAAAGCGGGTGAGCGGTAAAATTAAAGGGGAAATAAATTCTTGCCTTTTCCACAGGTTCCTGTGGAATATTTCAAATCATCCCATACCGAGAGTTTATCAACCTCTGTACGTACAATGTAATTCATCCTCATTTATCCTTACAAATATCTCTAAAGTTTCTTATATTGTTGCAAAACATCCCTTCCTTCGTCTTTACCTAGCGTATCTTTGAACCAGAGTCTTCCAAATAACCTTAAGAGTCCCAGTAAACTTAATTCTCAGCAATATTGGATTCCACAGGGTCAAAATCACGTGGGAGCACCACAATTTTGAGTCACTAAATGACTTTGCATCTACACTTGAATAACTAATCATCGTAGCACCGCGGCATAACCTTTCTTTAACACATTAATACCACTCCTTTGACACCACATCACAAAAAAGCCAGATACCCCTCAACCCACAACGTCCGTCAGCGTCAGCATCGCGTCTTACCCGTCCGGGCCGTCTTACTGTGCTTATCCCCTAACTTTAGCGACACAAAGTTCCAACTTCCCAGTGTCCATGACTGTCACCCTGCTTACCTCATGGTCTCAACTCAAATAAAATCTCCACTCTACCTATAAAAATAAAATAAAAAATAAAAATAAAAATAAAACATCCGATGAAATATTACTCCACCGCTACTTCGTACCCCTCAATAATAGCAAGAGTAGTTGGCTTACTGTTGTGGTTAAGTGATGTAGTGTACTCAGCAGCTCAGCCTCATGTTTCGTTTTGTTTCGTTTCAAAGGTTCAGGACACTTTCAAGTATCTCTCCATATCGATATGATATGGAAGATATTTTTATATTTAATCTAATCCAATCCAACTAACTGTACAGTATAGTACCAATTCGTAGTGTCCTGTCTTGGAGATAGTGGGGAGAGTTTGACTTTTGTTTTATCCCTCTCTTAGTGTTGAGGGCGCGCGATGAGTGAGATGTGAAGCTTCCCCGCGTACGTACCCGCGTTGCTTATTTTGTACGTTAGGGGGTAGACAGGTTAGATGACCATCACCCTAGTCTAGCGTGACTACAATTACGCATTTTCAGCACTACAGTATTAAAACTACGCACCTAGAGGACGCTGAAGCAGGTTTTAAGCGACACTTTTCGACTAGGGGGTGGTCATCTAACCTGTCCACCCCCTATCGTACTATAGATCCTTCGGAGAGATGCATATGCGGAGTAAGTAGTACGTTTTGTCATCAAGTGTACCTCGTAAGCCCGAACGCAAGTTACTTTAGCTACAGTCGCTACCTTAGAGCAAGCACACTGCTCAATCAACCCCTCACACCCTCACCCACCGTACATAGCAAGCAAGTTAAGCCAAGAAAAGACACTTCAATCATCAAGCATCAACTGCCAGAGCCAAAAGCCAAGAGTCAAGAGCCAAGAACCAAAAACTCCGAAAATGTATACACCGATCGGTATCAAGCCTTTCTTTGTGAGTAGGAACCTTAACTACCGAAGCCTAACGCTCAGGCCAAGAATCTACTTTTCGATAAGGTTGCGTACTCGTACTTCGTACCGTCCGTAAGTGAGTGTGACACTTACTCAAGTCCAACAAAGCGAAACAAAGCCAAGACAAAAAAAATGAAGAAAGGACTGAAAACGGAAAGTGAAATAAAGAGCCAAGGAGGATGAAAAAGCGAAGGAGCCAAGCCAAGCCAAGAAAAAATAACTACTGTGTAAAAAAACAAAATTAGAAACTGGACAAGCGCTATGGGAACTGAAAAGCCAAGAAAAAATATTGAAGAAGAAAATGACATCTTAAGCAGATAAGTGGTTACTGCTTTACAGTAGATGACCTAGCAGACAATGCAACACTTAGACCACTTTCCCCGGAAGTCTATTAATAAAGAAATTATTTATTTCCAACTGCCATACCATACAGTAAGCCAAGTCCCCAACCCAGAAGATCCCAAGCTCTTTTCAAAACGACTATTTGCTCTCCTTGCAGAGTCCCAAGATGCAAGAAGTGTCACGTAGAATGAAAATATCTTGGAAAGTTAAGTAGTGGTATATATGTATTTAAAAGTGCTTTGGTATAGAAAGGAATCATATATATCGTCTGTCTGTGCAGATTTCATAGGTACATACAACCAAGTCTCTAATCTAAGCCAAGATGCCATGCCGAGTCTTGTTATTCACACTGCTCTTCAACCTTCTCATCTCTTCATAACTCCAAGCATCCAAACCCAACGCCCCGCTAAGTGACAAAAAGTCTTTCTGTTCCTTTCCTATGTTTCCTATATGTCTTTCCTTAAAACATCCAATTTCCAATGGCCTTCCTTGTAACACCACAATCCCGCTTTCCCGCTTCCTAGATCCAAATCTAAACTCAAACCCAACTCCAAATCTCGTGACGTTTTTCTTTACTTTCCAGAAATGTGATCTCCAAGATAACCCATCTCGTTCATAAATCGCTCAAGGGCATTCAAACTCTCCCTATGATCCCTGCCAATTTCAGCACCGAAAGTGATTCTACCCTCACGACTCCCCGGACTGAGGGGAGTTTGCTTCCTCAATGTCTGTTCAGAAGCGTACTCCCCATCAGGAAGACTGTAGCCGCTGAAACCACCGTTAAAGTTTCTGCTCGCACTACTGCTTCCCATGGGAGTAAAGGAGAACTGATCATCCTCCTCGTTCAATTCTTCCTGATAGTCGTCATTGAAGTCGGAGGTTGAAGGTGTTTGGGTATCGCTGAATCCAAAGTTGGAGTCTGTAGGTGAGGAGACGTATGTTGAAATGGTTGATGTGGAGAAGTGAGAGCGGGGGAGAAGTTCTGGTGCTACGTGCACACGAAGCGGTGATGGCATGAGGGGAGTTTCCGGGAGCTCTGGGAGCGGTTTGTCGAGTGAGTTCCGGAGATGAGGTGGTGGTGACCGAATACCTGAGCATGAGGGTGCTGGAGAGAGCGAGGTGAGTGGCTCAGTGTTGTTGAAGGATATCCGAGCGAATTGGTTGGCCCAGTTGTCATCGTCGTCCTCTTCCACCTCTTCCTCGACAATCTGGTCTGGAACAATGAATGAGTTGTGATGGTGGGAAGAGTTATCAGATTGAAAGGTTTGTCGCACAGGAGATATCTCCCGGGATGAAGGCAAAGTCCTTGTTGAAGGAACCCTGGACAAGATGTCTTGCGCGACTAATGCTGACTGTGGAGAGAGATCACGTGTCATAGGTACTGAAGTGATCTTCCTTGAGCCTGATCGACTGATCAAGACCGGGTAACCGATGTTGGCGTCGCCCTCAATGATCGTTGCGCTATCGACTGATACTGATCTTCCACGATCGTTGTTTTCTGGTAGAGCTGGTGGGTGTGCTGGGCGAAGACCGAAAAATGTGCGCGACCAAGGTGCAGAGGCCGGCTTCTCGGATCGGGGTGAGAGAGAACGGGCGGAACGCTTCTTTTTCAGAGACGGAATTGATGGCGAGGTTTTTATACGTTGAAGAGGCACTGGTGGTTGTGGTGGTGGGCGCGGAGCCACAAATTTATCAGCTGGATTCATGGTCTTAACGTGGCCGTTAGCGATGGATGACATTGAACCGCTGCGATCGCGTGGTGATTCAACTTCAAAGGGAACAGAGAGTAAATTGACGGGCTGTCCTGGTAGAAACGGGCAAGATGTAGTAAACGGCAACGAGGCGTCATGATGTTCTGTGGCGCCGTCAACCTCGTACTTATGTCAAGTCAGTAATGTTTCGTTCTAAGTTTCGGATATATTGAGGTCATACGTAGTAGTAATACGTAGAGCCCATCTTCAAACCACCACTTCTTCTGGAACCGTTCCCTTCATCTCCATCGCAAATGATGTCCTCAAAAGCATAGCAGCCCCGCCATTGTCCTCTAGCTCGTCTAGTATCGCGCTCCATTGGATAGTGTTTTGTGAAATTATCCCAAGACCCGATGAGGGCAACCGAGTGTATATCTGAGGATGTCTGACTTTAGAATAGTAAGCAGGATGAAATCAATCAACTCGAAATATCTGGATAAATGAAATTACACATCTGGTGAAGGCTGTGCCATTCTCAGGTTGACAGACAAGCAGTGCCAGTTATATAAAAATTGTGGCAGCGCAGGTAACCTCAATATCTGCATACTTCAGATGTTTCGTGAAATGCCAGGCACCGTCATTGCAGAATCTTATTTTCCAATAAAGTTTGGTCCGACAGAAAGAAGATGGGGTAGTGTGTACAATAGAGTCCGGAGGAATGGCTCCAGCCATATGCCGCCGCCTTGGCCTAGCCCAAATGAGGCGAGAGGGCATTGGGGGCATTGTCCGACCTCCTTACGAGGTCTACGAGCTTTCGCAAATCGTAATAGTTCACAATTCGTTAAGCTGCGAACTCTGTAGAATCTAACGTGTGGTTCTTGGCCGCTATGTGTGATGTGAGACGCACGCCCACTTGGCGAGGCAAGGCGCTGAAGTCTAACGACTCGAGGGCGCTCGCTCGCCAGAACCTTCTCATGCCTTGGGAGACTTTACCTTTGCCCAGCATCCATAAAGTCTGCTGGACGTAGTTCGGAAAGCCTGAATACAGACGGAACAGGATCTTCGGACCCCGTAGTTGAGAGACGCACGTGATGAATGAATGAATGAAAGGACGAATAGAAGGAGCATTAAACGTACAGCATAAAGGTCATGAGTGTAGTAGTTGGATCCATCGTGTCGTGTTGATTATCTCCGCCTAAGATTTTCGTTTCAATAGTCTTCGGAGGTTAACAATGATTTTATCCTCAATGAGTTCGGGCTCAGTTAATACTGTAGGTGGTGAAAGTCCGAAATCCAAATAGGTGCACGTCCAGCCAGGTAGCCGACCCAGGTACTGTACAGTACGGTGGATCTACGACAGTTCGTCCTGAAAAGCCCAACAGAAAAGTCTTTTCCTAGGCCTGAGGTTTCGGTTTGAGGAGCCGCTCACTCTGGACGTAAAGTGTGACTGCGACGATTGTAAAGTGCGATATGGCCAGTTAGGACGCGATCCGATGCTGAAGCGCTGAGAAGTCCAGACGAGCAGAAAGTCCGTTCGGGTTTACACTTCGGGGCGCTTAGTTGGGGTAACAAGCACCACAGAAACTGGTCTCTAAGGTTGAGAGAAGGTTCACAAGCTGTTTGGTAGTGATAATTTCATGCGTTCTGGAATTATTGGAAGGCCTTCAGATAGATGTATTTACGATGGAGACGAAACGCAGGAACCACAACTTTACTCAACAGAAGAGCAGCACCCGGAACTTTATGGTAGACAACAGCCGTGGCCTCTAGGAAAATTTATCTGGGGGAGCCGAACCTCCGTTAAAGGCAGTAGAAAATGAAATTGGTAGTGCTCCTGTAAGGCTAGAAAGATCCGATTGAAGTTGACACTATCGTTACTAGTAAAGCTGGGACCTAGGGGCCTGTAGCTGAGCCGAGAGATTTAAAGTCCGTGCGGTGCACACTTAGTGGTGGATCTTCTGGCAGTCTTCGGAGGCGTGATTTGTTGTGATTTGTTGTGATGAGTTGTGATGAGTTATGATGAGACCTCTCGATTAGTCCCTCTGAGCTAGGGCAAAAATAAAAAAGAATAATCAGAACTTAGAAATTGGGGGCAGGACTGGTGATGTAGAATCTTCCTTGGGGGTTTGACGAGAGGGCGGTGCATATCAAAATTGTCACTCCTGTGGCCAGTTCATGCATGACGGACTCGTAGGCGAGTAGGAGATCATGATGAGAGGGGGTGTTTTTGAAGGCGAGGTCGTTGTTCTAGTTTTATTGGTATCTAGTATTTGGGGATGCTCGTAGACGCTTCTGTCTCTCTTTCACCATTTTCATTTTTCACTTCATGTGTCCTCAGTTGCTCTTCCCTCTGCATGGTGGCTTGCGTCTAATTCGACGGACCCGGCCTGAAAGACGGCAAGAGCTGAGCATGTCGAAGCCTAACGAAATGCTAGAATGCCACATGCAGCCAATAAAGCATCACCAAGATTTGGTGATCAGGCTTTGTCATGCCTCCTTGAGCACCTATCAGACGTATCGCTTACACCTCGCATTATCCGCATTCGGGGTAATTGTGGCTAACGGTTTCATCGCTATTATTGGAGATGTTCTTCACTGTAGCTTTGCAGGCACTGCTTGTTGCTGCGGTTCAACGTCGTTCAAAAGAGCTTGCTGATATTTACATTTACGGGTCTTAGGTATCGCTGAAGGAAAGTTGAGGCTGGAACGGACCACACACCAAAGAAGGGCGAGATGATCATATGTGATAAGTATAATAATCCCTACATGATCGGAGATTTTCCAGTTTATTTTCCCTCCCCATTAGCAATTCACACACCTTAATCATTAGCTTGTATCCTGGACACCGGGAACAGAGTTACATTGTGGAATTTGAGCAGGCCTAACAGGGAAGTAGTGGCAGCTGCACTTGGATACGATACAGCTGAATGCAGCTGCAGCGTTGAGAGGCCCCCTGGAACGAACTGGGGGACAGTGAGTATTATTTGGCGCTCCTACTATACCGTACCGAAAGCACCACGCTGGCTCGAGCTTAGACATAAACCTGTAACTCGGTTGTAGCCGTTCTATCCAGGGCTCCTTAACCCTAACCGCTAGAGCCAATCATCACAGCACCAGGTCATTCGAAACACGCTGAAGCATAAAGACTATTTATTGGGCAAAAGTTTCATTAATTGGAACCCTTTTTTTCTTCTTTTTTAACCCCTTCTTCTCCATTCTTGCACTCAATTCTGTTCGGGGACAATGTGTCACAACTTTTACTTTTTCCTAAGCGCGACCGCTGCAATAAGATCATGGGACGGAACTTAGGTCCTTCTCGTTCCAGACCAATGTACGCTCGCTCCTCGTCATTTCAACTGGGTTTCCAATTTTATATAATTTAAACTTTTCGTTCTTGAGCGTCAATCTCACGTCACTCTCGCGCTCTCGCGCTTCCCAACGTTTAAACGTCCCTGATGAATGAAGGCACGACAAAACATCTGTCTCTTACGAAACTATGAGCCTGAGACTGATGGAGCCCGAGACTGAGCCCGAATCTCCAACGACGCTCTTCGTCCCGCGCGGGAAAAAGGCTTGTCATAGCTTAAGCACCTTAATTCTTGTTGCTTGTCGTACATTGCCGAAAGGACCGATGAAACCATTGCTTTTTTTCAATGGTCACTTACTGTCCGGAGTATGAACTGGCGACTTGGCAATCAACTGGTAGTCGTGACCGGGCATCGCCGAACCTCGCTTTCTGCAACAGTGTCCATCAGGCAGGTCCTTATTACTGTTGTGGTCGTTGATTTCTTCATTCAGTTCTTTCTTCTTCTCGCATGATAAGGAAGAGTGTCAGACTGCGAGCCGTAACAAGTCATTTTGCTATCCATTTTCGATACATCACAGCCAAGAGTGACCGTGGTAACTACCACTTGTGTTACCACATGTGTTGCCATGGTGTTACAGTATATCCTTTGAGCTATCCTTCAGATAGGACCACTAAGTCAGGTTGTCTCTAGTGCTATTCTGTATGCTCATTTCACATAGACAAGTTCTCACTCGAAGGTGTCCACAGGATATTGATAATTTTCATGTTCTACATTTTTGTCTTAGTCTGTTCTTGCTACGCTGGCGCGCACTTCAACATCGAATCGAAGATGTGAAGAGTCTCATGTCAGGGCGCAACTCCGTAGGTCATCGGGTTGTAAACATGGCCCTGATGAGTGATATTCGTCTTCCTTGTTCATCAAAGCACCTTTTACAAGACTCCTTCATAGCTGCAACAGCATGGCCGCAGCATGGCCGCAGCATATCCTGCGATCTGTGCTTTACCCTGGCGAACTTCCTCGACGGCTCCTTCGCCCTTCTTGGTATCCTATTAAGCGGCTCAACAACAACCACGCTTGAATGGCCCAAGCCATAGAAATCGGTATATTTGATGAAGTCGAAGCAGTGCTTGAATGCAGCAGCATCATCGTCGAGGTCTGAGACGTCAAGTATGTCATGAGTACTACCAGATAGTATGTACTGTAGAATCGACTCGAAATACTCAAGCTTTTACTCCTGTCCTTTTATAAACCGGCTATTGAAGCAGCGGTCAAAGTAATTTGACTAGTGGCAAAGAAGTAGCTTTGGGAGTTTGAAATGCTTCTTCTGGGGACCAACGTAGATGTCAACCCTTGGGCCACCCATCAGCCCACATGCATGTTAGCAAGTGGTTGAAGATATGTGGTCTGGGAATTATTAGCTTAGGTGGTCTATGTAACCCAAGCCGGGTGTGTGTTGATTATTGATAAACATACTGGGAGACGTCAAATGGGATGAAGGCGACAAGGCTTTCGCAGCGAGCATCAACTTCCGTAGACGGAGAGTATATCGTGAACGCGGAGTGGTCTTCTGAGACCGTGGTCAAAGAGATTCACGAGAAAATCTGGACTCTGTGGCGTGGTCAGTCAGTATAGATCTGGCGGATTGTATTAACCTTCGATCACGTTGAATATATAGAATATAGGGTAATTGCAAAATTAGGCAAAAACTATGAAATTAAAGACTTAATTGCCTGCCTCTACTAGGTAGGTAGGTGGGAGGTTCGTAAGGTATTTATGCTAAAGGATAGACACCTAAAACAATGCTATATCTGTACAAAATAAGGATGTTTAGGTGCTAATATACTAATGTAAAATAGTACTATAATAATCTAGAATAGTTGGCATTGATTTACAATCTCAGAGGAATTAGCGGGCCTAAGATCCACTAGAATGAAGATATGCTGCAAACATGTGATTACAGCTTGACAGATTGACAGATTGACAGTAAAGCTGAGTTCGATGAAATACCCGGACCGATGACGGAGCAACTTACCAGGAAATACGAAATCCAAGATTGAATCATCTTAGTTCTATGGCTATCTACTAACTAAAACATCCAAGACTTTGAGCGGATGGTCAAGCGTTTGGTCGCGAGGTGGTAGTGTTGTGGAGAAGAAGGGTTGGAGGGAGGAATCGATAGGTCTCGCTTAGATAGTACTGTATTTCCTGGTGCTTCTTAGAAGGATGGATTAGCTAGCGCTTAGGTGAAGGTGAGAGCGCTAAGACCCTTGAGAGATGAAAACCGGCCATTCTTAGAAATAATGGGACGGTTTTAGTCATTGTGAATTGTTTATATCTTACTAGAGTTATTTAAACTGCCTACATAGTTTGACAATGGGTTCTGTGCCGATAGGCCTCTCACTAAATAGTGCTGAAATGCCTACCTTATGACTTGGCCAGGTTACCACTAAGTTAAGTAAATTACTTAAGCCAGCTGAGTTACGGATTACTCAAGTCGACTGACTTAGAGACTTGGAAATGGATTCGTAAATTAAGTGATCATGAACCCCTCGCCTTCGACACATTTGGCAGTGTATTCTTTGAAATTAAAGATAAGCGAGTACTATAGCCTATGTACATGTACCACTGACATTACACCTTGCCCTATAAGAGATCCCTTGTCTCCAAATCCTCAGTTGTTGTTGTTTTTTTTTCAAGAAAGATTGAAGACTCGCAGCTAAGACACAACCGCAAACTCAAAAGCATATGCAGTCACAGTATCTGTCTGATATACGGGGAAAGTAACGCTATTATCCGTATACGTATGCCCATAATAGCCCAAATCAGTAGGCGCATCAACTTCTGCGTAGTGGTCATCGTTTGGGAACGGGAAGCCCCAGGTATGAATCTGCAACGTCCCTTCTGTCGGTAAACCAACAGCTGATAGGTCATTAATTGTAATCTGCCAAGTGCCTGTTTTGATTCTCACTCCAGTCAAGACACGAACCAGATCCGTACCGACGGTGGCGTAGGTGTCGAGAAGTAGATCAGCTGATGGAGAAGTTCCGACTCTATGTCCTGTCATGTTGAGATTGTAGTACTTGTAGACCTGGTAGTCGCCATTAGGGAAATATCCCGTGCCGGTAGTGTCGTCTATGTTGGTCTTAGAAAGGAGAGAGGCGAGGAAGTCATGTAGCTGTAAACCCGAGAGCCAGTTTCCTCGCAAACCGATAGCGTTGACACGTTCGAGTTGCGCAATCCACCATGCCGATCCGCTGGGTACTTGTTCAGCATATGTGGCATATTCATCTATATTGATAGGCTTGATGGGAAGATCATATTGCTTGAGGAGTTGTAAGAGTCCTGCATGTGCGGATTCCATGTCTCCTCCACCTGGTATTCCTTATTAGTTTCACTTATCCGAGAAACAACAGAGTAAGATAGACTTACCGCCCTCCATGTGCCAGACCCATTGATCAGGCACAGTTTTATTAGCACTGACAAATGCCATGAAGTTGTCCCACCATGTGCTGCTAATTGGCTCTTCGGCTGCCGCAGGGCCGATGAGCAAAACATCTGGCCACTCTGCTCTCAAGCGTGCATATGTTCTTCCCCACATCTGTAGATATTGGTCCTGAGTACGAGTTCCCCAAAAGTAACTTAGGTCCGGTTCGTTCCATATATCAATTGATAAACCTTCTGTTGCATCGTTGGCATTCATATCTGAGATCCATTGAGTCAAGTAGTTGTCCCAGCTAGTCCAGTCTCCATTATCGCCGGGATATGGTGCTGAGGAGTTTTGTGTTCCATCGGCACCCCATAAATCATGAATGAGGAAGATGAACTTGCCACCGTGTTGCCTTGTAGTTTTGTAGTTGGACAACGCAGAAGCGAATCGGACTTTGTATTCATTAAGTCCCCAGATCCACTGCCAATATTAGCACCATCTCTTTCCTTTGAAGACCGTAAGAGCTACAAGAAAAATTTCTAGATTTTATTGGGGCTACCCATCAAAGTCCTGGTTTGCTGTGAACAAAAAGAAAGATCAAGCATTTTACATACCCCTCTTCCTGGAGCTGAGACTTGGGCTCCTCCTGCTCTCGCATAATTGAAGCCCATGTTGGAATAGAAGTTGCTAGGAATCTGGTTTGCAGTGTCGGGAATTCCGTATAAGATTCCGGACGCGAGGTGAGCAGGCGTACCAGTGTTGTTGCTCAGCGTAACTACAGAGGTACCGGCGACTTGTCGAGCTGTTGGAACAGCCACGGCAGATGCTGCTAGAAGAAGAGCGAGTAATGAATGCATGGCGAAGAAGCCTATGGTGCTGCTACAGAGACGCAATTGAAGACAGATGACTTACCGTCTTTATATAATTTTTTTTTGGCAGCTATATATACCCAGAGCTTCCGGCAAAAGAACATACTTTTTTAATCTTTCTGGTATCACAGAGGAGGTCCTTCCTCCGGCAGTCCGTATCCCAGTTTTTTCCCCCAGGCGCCCCGCACCCCAGATGACCAGTTTAACATGCCAATCGGGGATGATGCATCGTGGAGGGGTAAACGTCGCGTACCTGTCAACGGCTCGTTGTTCTGGTCACCATCTAGGAAGGACATTTATTTGGGATTGATTCTACGCTCGCTAACCCACTCTACGCTCCGTAGTATAGCGTTGAACCCCTTGATTAGCCTGCACCACTTCTCCTCTTCTGGAATAGCTTGGATTTCAGCTTCCGGTGGGCAAGTCAATCGTGACAACCGATACCACATTTTCTCAATCGTCAACAACAGCCCTTCTCCTCATTTCTCCAATTGGTGCGCGTATTTGTGTGCTCTACCCATCTGTTTTTGCCAATGCAGCCCCATTCCCATCCTACGAGCCGAAAGAGTGTGCATGCGGGCCGATGATGGAGAGTCACCTGAGGATGTAAGCTAAGCTTCCATTGCGTCTGAAGCAGTTGGTATGGGCAATGGGTATATTGCACGAAGGCAGGGATTCCAGCCATTCTATTCAACACTAGAGGGTAAATGCATTCTCTAAGTCCCTACTGTATTATGTTCATACATCGAAAGGAAAACCCGCCATGCCAAGATTTACCTTCCGACGCACCACTCTGTCATCTTTATCAGCTCTATCTATCAGATCAGCCTTTTCTTCGAAGGCCGACGCGCATATGACCTTCAAAGGTTCAAGTCAGTAGAGGATCCATTATAGGACAAGGCATTTTAACGCCGAAGGCACGTCTACGGCTTCGAACTTAAGATTTCACGTACCTTTTCCGCCTCTATTTGCTCGAAACGCATAAGGGATGAAGTTCAGTTTTTCAACTTTGGGCTGTTTCTTTTCCACAACGGCACCGAGAGGAAGATGTGGCGCAGAGCTTTCATTAATCATCATGAAAGAAACGGCGTCGTGGGCCGCCAGTGCTACATATGGTTCTCCGAGGACTGAATCCGATACCCAAGTCTCCGTTATGCTACTGGCTGGGTCGAAACATAGAGTCTCCATGAAAAGGTTAGCTTTGATGATTTGAATGTCAATAATCCCATACCTTGAAGTGGTCCTCAACCCAGGAATTGTCAAAGTCCTCTACACAATATATTAAGGGACCTCTAGCCACGGCCACGACGTTCTGGTTAGCGTATGGATGAGGTGAGACAAGGCGTATTCTCAATGGAATACTCAATCGAAATCTTGGGTTCACTTTGAGCCAATCTGAGGAAAGACTCAAATATCCCTTTTCGACCTGGGCATCCGAACTGGGTGTTATCTTTGAAAATCAGCAATTGGTGAGCATCTAGTCCTGGGATTTCTCACCTCCCAGTCCGCTGCCCATTCAGGAATCCGTAACCTAATGGTGGTGGCTATATCCCTTGGGCTTTTCAAATCGAATTCAATATCACCCTCCCAAGGCCAGTTGGATTTCTGCTCTAGTTCGACAGCGCCTCTTGCAGTGTTGGTCTTCAGAACCGCGGAACTAAACAAGTGCACGTTCACTTGAACAGTGTCTTGCTCCTCATCCACCGAAGATGTCCAGAGATAGCCTCCAATGTACCCCAGAAGCCTGATTACATTTGGAGGACAACAAGCGCAGGTAAACCACTCGGCTCGTTTCGAGAGATCAGAATCGCTGGAGGCGAGCTGATTGACATACGTAAATTGTTCTCCGCTGGCCGACATCCCCGTCATGACTGTGTTGTAGAAACACAGTTCCATGATGTCAGCGAATTTACCATTTAGGTCGACCTGCGCAATTTAATAAATATACAAGCTGTGCTGAGCAACGCTATTTTCACTTACCTGGAGAAGCCTCTCCGCAAGCATCATAACGCCGATTGATGCACAGGTTTCAGCGTAGCATCCGCCTTCATCCGTGCCTTGAGGCAAAAAATAGTCGATACCGAAGCCTTCCCATTGCTTTTGAGCACCAATGCCGCCTGTCAGGTACATTTTTCGATCGACCATATTGGACCAAAGTCGCTCCAGCGCCAGTTTTAGGGGACCTGAGTCCTTAATTCGAACGAGGTCAGCCACCGCAGTGAGAAGATACATCGCTCGGACAGAATGGCCTTCTATAGTTTCTTGCTCTACGATTGGTTTATGCGCTTGCTGATACCTAAAAAAAACGTCAGTCATATCCTCAACGTAATTGGGTCGTCACATACCAATAAGCCTTCTTGACAGGGTAGTGGCCTGGTATCTCATTTTCTCGGTCTCCACGAGACTCAGCTTCTACATCGTAATAGTGACGGCCGTCTTGGCCCTTCGGATTTCCTCGCTCCTCCAAAAAGAACTGTGCGAGTTCCAAGTGCTTAGGATTCTTCGTCCTGTCAAACAACCGCAGAAGAGCAAGCTCTATTTCGGGATGACCAGGATATCCGTGCCTTGCGTTTGGCCCAAATTCTTTGCAAAACAGTTCTACATATTTCAGTATAGGCTCTAGTAGTAAGTTATTCCCGTATAACTGATTATGGGCAAGTGCCGCCTCGATCAAATGCCCTGCATTGTACCTATACTCTCTATTTTAGGCGGGTTTCAACATAGGTTGAGCTGTCTCTCAACTTACAGCTCGTGGAGGTCTCTCAAATTTGTAAACCTGCCTTTGGGATCCACTACCGTAAAGTGGATGTTCAGATAGCCATCAGGCTGCTGTGCAGACCTGATCATCTCCACGAGCTCCTTTACAGCAGCATCGATCTCCTCGTTTGGCTTCCAGGCAAGGAAATAACACGCGCCTTCTATCCATTTCGCTACATCGGAATCCCAGAAGAGGTGGTTCGGGACAGGCCAGATATTCGGTTCATCATCATAGGAAGGATGCCATTTCAGCTTAAATGCATCATATCTGCCCGTTTCCTTCAAGACTTTCAACTGATACAGCAGCGTCTTCGAATAAGCAACCTCTCGCTTTTGGCTAATAAAACCTGGAGATAAGAAACTGGTGTTATGAAAAGTAGTTTGAGGGTACGCCATGGTGGAATATTGGCTTGAAGCACGAAAGCACTTTGCGACTTACTACAACATAAGAGAAAATAATCTCAGGTGTCAAATTTGTCGTTCTCCAGCGTCGCAACGCAATGGTAATACAATTATATGGCTGGGAAATACAACCGGAGTAGTGAGGTGACTCGGCGAGGGCAATTTGTTAGAGTTTACAGGGCCGCTCCGGTGGGCTTTCCCCACCTAAGTCATATCCGTTACTGTCCCTTGGTCTTTCTTCCCCACAGAGTATGTGACAGGGATTTTGGTTCACCTCAGTTCCGGTGGGCGTAAGCGAACCTGCGGGGTTAGTAAATATCAGATGCTTGTTGCAATAAGTATATAAGTATCCTTGGCTCTTCCTATTCTCTGCAGCCGTTTTCCTTCTATACCAGGGTACCTTTCTAATCATTTTGAAGTGTGCAAGGTCTTTCAAAATGGGCTACTTGCAGAGATTCATTCCCCCCAACGATCGCTATGCGGCAATTCTATTATATTTAATGGTGATCTGCCTCTGTTATAATGGTTATGGTAAGTTAGTTAAAAGCAGAAAACCAAATTTTTTTCACAATGTTGAAGGTTTCGAGACTTTAACGATCCAAGACTTTACGTATATCTGAGGGAAATCCTTTGTCACCTCCATCTCTCCTTCATAAGTTTATTCTAACTGGGGGTTTTTTTCAGATGCGGGGATCATGACTGTCATTCTTGCTGATAAGCAATTTCAACAATACTACAATGTGGACTCGACCCGGTCTGGAGTTATTGGGACAATTCCTTGGGCGACGACTGGTAAGTCGGAGGTTACGAGTCCACTGGTACTTCGAGTAACTAAACTATGCATAATAGGTCTGGCCCAACTCTGTATTGGTGGACCACTTGCAGGTTGGGTGGGACGTTTATGGGCAATAAGAATTTCCATTAGTACGATGATTATTGGCGTGTAAGCACCAACACCTTTTTCTTATTTCAGAGGAAGAGCTTCGCTGACTTAATTTAGCGTTATTCAAGTAGTTCCGAATACCTATGCTGTTCTGATTGTAGGCCGTTTGATCGCGTGAGTGAAATATACCTCCACAAATGCAGGCTCTAATGCAGCCTTCTAGTGGATTAGGATTCGGTTGCCTCTATATTGCAACGAATCTCTACGTAGCAGAATGTGCACCGAGGGCTTTGCGAGGAAGTTTTGTTGGAACTGTATCCCAATTCGGCTATCAGCTTGTAAGTCTCACGTTCTCGGAGTCAATTTGCCCTTTATGGGTTGAATTTACTCATTGCTCCTGAATCATGTTTGAGTTACTCCCAACATTTAACAGGACAAGTAAACTAACTCTGAGTTTTTAACTACAGGGAACGTTCCTTGCGTTTTGGGCAGGTTATGGAATGTATGAAGGTCCTTTTGTGCGAAGATAAATAGTGCCTACTAACCATGATTAGGTCCTTCCATCAATCACCATATAATATCGCTTGGCGTATCAGCAACGTAATTCAGATCCCAATTGGTCTATTATTCGTACTCATCTCCTTCTGGTATCCCGAATCGCCTCGTTGGCTCATCGAGAAATATCCTGACCATCCAGAACGAAGTCTCCACACCCTCGCTAAGATCCGCTCTGGAACTCCCACTGATGACCATGTCCGTCTCGAATTTCACGAGCTCATCACCGCGTACGAGTACAGAAAGAAATATAAGGGAGGATACCGAGGATTATTTTCAAGCAAAGGAATGCGGAAGAGACTCGCCTATGGTGTATATGCAATGGGTTTGCAACAATTTGGTGGAATTGCTGCTCTCACCATATATGCAGCTCTTATTTACGAGTCTCTCGGTTGGAACAAGGGCCATCAAGCACTTGCCATCAATGGCATTCAAGCATCACTTCAATTGGTCATCGTTCTCGTAAACACCTTCACAGTCGACAGATTTGGAAGAAAGGCACTGCTCATCGCTGGATTCTCAATTCAGGCACTTGCTTTACTTATTCTTTCATGTTTGACGACTGCCTACCCTGATAATCAAAATAAACCTGCGGCTGTCGTCGAGGTTGCTATGTTGTTTATCGTGGGGTTGACATACTGCTGGAGTAATGGACCTATCACGCCTGCTATTGCCACTGAAATCTTCCCACAGGTAAGTTTCAAAGAGTGCTCCGTGTCAAACTATTTTTTGAATCACTTACTGACACTTAATAAAGGAAGTCCGAGATAAAGCATTCGGTCTCTCGCTTCTCGGTGAAACAGCCTGTCTTCTCGCCCTAACCCAACCGTGGCCTCGATTCAACAGCGAAGTAGGAGGGAAATCCTACTGGCTCCTGTTTGCACTAAACGTGATAGCACTCGTAAGTTTCTCCCACATCTCCAAAACCCAAATGTCCCATAGAAAGATACGAAGTACTAATTGCCAAACGTACTCAAGGTCTCAGTAATTGTCATCCTCCCAGAAACAAAAGGCATGTCCCTCGAACGTATGGATAAAGTATTCGGTGAAGTAGATGCAGTAGCCGCTGGTGAAGATGAGGGTGCAGCTGATAAGGCCGAGGCTCTTACTTATAGGGAGACTGTACCTGGTGTTACGACTATAGGTGATGAGAAGAAACAGGTTTCGCCGACGAGTCATGTTGAGAGAAATGTTGAGTAGGAAGGTATTTTGTCCTGCTATTTATGTGATTTGGAGGAGGTTAAGATTTAGGTCTTGCTTGTGAAGGGATTTGATAGCTTCGGACTTATTATCTATTCTTTAGAGATAAATAAAGATGATCTCCGTGACTATGCGCTCATTAAATTGGTGTCTGCATTTACAAGACGAGAGTGAACCATAATGTTACAGTCGTGGAGCTTTTTCGCAGAGTCCGGATCTTTTCATTCCCCGAATCGATTCGGCGCTCAATAAAGTATATCAAACGACGCTATTGCACCTGGCGAAACTGTTGATGAGATCACAGAAATGCTTACACGCAGACTGCACATTACCTAAAACACCACGATTTTTGAGTACTCGATCAACGGATATGACTATCGAATTCTGAAATCGTGGCTGCTAAAAGTACAATTCCCACCTCGATTTATCTATATTATACCACTCTTCCTATTTGTGCTGCTCAGTCTTATATCATTTGCGCTAGAAGACATGTTTCCAATATTCTGTAACGAGCCAAATGTTGGGATTCTTCAACACAGCCACCGGGCTGATGTAGATGCTCTCAAGGCTTTTTATGTTACTCGTGTCTTGGTGGATGAGTTTCTGTTGCAGGGATAGGCAGAATGTGGCTTTGGAAGAAAGATATTTGTCGGTTCAATGGAAGTTGATTTCTAGACCTCAAACCCGTGCCGCCAAGCAAACTAGTGTTCTTCACTTAGTATGCTCTATTGTGATCTGGGTTTTAGTCTTATTGTAGTTGTTGATTCTATTGTATCATGGAACTAGAACTAGATATACCTGTCTACATTACACGAGGCTATACATATTCCGTTAAGGTCGTACCGAAGCACGACCTCGGATTAGCCGTCAGGCACGACCGCAATTACTAGACTCATAGCGGTGAATATATCCAACAATATTGCTATTATATCACTAGATTTTGCTTAGAGATAATATTGCTACAATAATGGGCAAAGTAACTTACTTATTTGAAGCAACGCAACTTTTAGGTAACTATAGTACTAGATTCGCTTGACTAATTCGTGGCTCAGCTAAAGATTCGTGACATCAGGCCCGTACCATTTAGTAAGGACTTTGATGTTGATAAAGCCTTAAATAGTATTTTAAAGCTTGCCCTAAAGCGACTGCCAATGAGAACCTCGAGTAAGAAAACATATACGAACAAAATGAATTACGTGTATAAGCTTTAATCAAGTACACGGATCAAGTGAGTTACTCAAATTTAACAGAACATATTCCAATTCGCAAAAGAGGATCCGCCTCTTCGATCTCGTACTGTAGGTGGACATACATCACTGTGGCTTATCGAGAAAACAGAGACGCCATCTGATGGAAGTCTGCTGCTCGGGATCACGAAAAGAGATGCTATGGTGGTGGAACCTTCCAAGTTCTTGACAATGGGAACTTTGTATGCCGTCGAGGCTGCTCCAAAAACCTTCCTACCAAAACCCTGTGGCTTCTCCTAGCCCACGAAGGATATCATGACGAATACAACTTCAATGAAGAAGGCCATTTTATTTGCCGATTGCAATGTACTAAGACATTCGAATCGCTGAGTCTCCTCGCCTCATGACAGGACACCATGCAGATGGGGCTGTGGGAGGACCTTTAACGTTCCTCACAACGAGACAGGACATTCTAAAAGATGTGGGTTGCGGCCAGATGGTAGTGTGATTAAGGTATCCAATCCACTTTTTTTTTGAAGTGCCTTTCTAGAAATGGCATGAGGCTATTGTTGAACGCAGGATTTCGGAGGAGGAATTTAAGGATGAGCTTGGAAATGGAGACAGGACACAACCCATTGAAGTTCAGCAGCGATGGTTCGAAGGTTTCAAAGGCAACATGTCTCATGGCCTTTCTGAGGATAGGTGTATTTATCCACAATGGGCTCCAAACCGTATTACAACGCCAGTCGACCCACGAGCGACTTTAGAAGACTGGCTATGCACAATGGAAGCCCAAAAACAATCATGGGTGGACCCAGCAGATATATGCAGTGACAATGGCTATGATTTGGATGATGAGCAGATTGAAGAGGAAGAATATGAAGATACCGGAGATGCTTGTGATGGTGTTGCTAAATAAGACATGGTTGCTACCATTGACGTTCTTGCCACTGTGTATCAATAGAGGGCGCAATATAGGTTGCATTAGAAAAACACTCTTTCCACATTACCAATCCAGTCAATTTGTATTGATTTCACATCCATTCTAGCTCTTTCTATAATGCTCACTAAGCACTATGAATATGCAGGATTTCACTCTTTATTACTTCCAATAACGTTACTATCTGAGAAATAACTCGCTTAATTTAAATAGTGCGTCGCTTAATGGAGGTATGTGATTTAAGAAGGGTTTTGATTCTCTCGTTTAGTTGAATCACCTACACTGCTGCTCCAAAGCTGTTAGAACACTAAGAGCCCTACGGCTATAACCCCAGCTCTTCAAACTCAGAAGCAATTTGCGGCCTTCCAACAGAACTCGACCCGGTCCCCTGGGGCTACATAAATTACCCACACCCGTGATATTGGCCCGCATCGTTGCACCCCTTCTAACAAAAAGTTGTACAAGTTCATCATCTGCTGGCCGGTCGAGTGACATGAAAGTCGGATATTGTTCTACGTCCTCTGACGGCGTCAATTCCCTATCATGTACTGCTTCGGACGTATGCTGGGCAAATGAACCATATGCCCACAAAGCGAGAGTGGCCAAGAAAACTGACGAGGGCTCGTAAAATCCATCCGCCGAATAGCGGCGGACATGCCAGAACAGTACCCCGGCATGTATCATGGCAAGCCTAGCTTTATATTGATCTTCAGTGGCCCATCGCTGAATATGTGTACGATGAGCCACGACGTCGGCCTCGCTACTCGGCGAGCCATCGCCTACCATAGAAAGAACAAGATCTACAATGCGGCGAAATGGTGTCAGGAGAACGACTCTTGCTAGATGAAGATGAAGCACTGTCGTATGTTCCATCCCAGACGCCGCACCAATGACGCTGTTCGCATGCCAGTGAAGAATATCGAGGCAGTCACAGGCAGAATTTCGCCATTTCGAATAGGTTGGGATCCCCGGTAGCCAAACTTGAGATTGCAGAGTTGTGATTTCCTGTCTGTCTGCTGTTGGACTCCACAGCGTGAGGGGCTGTTCAAAGTAGTCTGCGACTTCCCAAGTCCTTCTGAAGAGTGCATGAATGAGGAGGATTCTGGAAAACTCGCCCATCGATGGTTGTAGGCGCTTTTCTATGTAGACAAGCTGGATTGCCGAGTGTAGAGAAGGACTTGCTGGAGGGGAGTTAGATCTAAATCACTATATTAAGAAATAGGAAGCTCACGTGAGCTACAACTAAAAAGCTGTTGCCACTCCCTTGCCGTTTCTGCCTGCCAAAGAACCTCTTGGCTTGGCAAAGGAACCTTAGCATCTTGTAGACATAGTTGTGGTCGCATTTGAAAATGAAACGCCCACATACAATCCAATAGCTTGCAAAGATTAGTATATTTACATACACATTGGTGACTTAGTACTTACCCAGATACTATACCCTGTCCGCCGTCGTGTTTCTCCTTCGCACCAAACTCTCCAGGCGTAGCTTACATCTCCATTATTCATGCCCAAATTCATTGGATCTGATGCAGATTTCATCCACTCATCGCCGCAAAATGCGGCAAGGCGATAATTACATGTCTTTGCGCTTTCGATTAATCGCTCATCTCCGCAGTACATCATTCCAACACAATTCAAGATCTGAGTCTGTGTAAGTAAGACAACGTCGAGTCTTGAAGCATCCCCTATTTCAATCTGAAGTCCATTAGCTCAATCCTGACGTGAAAGTCTCTGGCTAAGTAACATACTAACGTATTAATCACACGACGTAAAAATTCGTGCATTGCAGTAGCGTAAGATCCAACATCTTCAACATCTATGTAGTGACTCCCGATGGCAGCCATAGCCAAAACCTGTAACCAGTGTGCTGTTTCGACGTTGAAAGTGGATGGATGGATGAAGGGTAGAATGGGTTGAAAAAACTCAAGATAGTATGAAACAAAGATGCTTAGTGTTTGAAGAGATAGAAATGTCGTAGTTCCGAACGCAGGAAAATGCGACGAGGTTATGCACAGTTGCTCAAACCAGCGAAGATACTCATGATAGATCTCTTCACGAATCAACTTAACACCAACTCGGGGGCCATCTGAAGAACGAGGATCGGATTGTGGGAAGTCAAACACAGTTACACTTTGGTTGTCTGTCGCTGCTACAGAGATGGGAGTCAAGGATTCTGCAGCTCGGCTGGTTCCTTTGACTCTTTTGCTTCCAATATGGGGCAGTCTTGCACCATCACCATCAACATAAAAGCGCCCAGAATTACCACTGATGTTCTGAGAGTCGGGACTGGAAGCATCTATGCCATCACAGATTGAGGAGGTTGTCTGTTCTGTACCTGACGCGGGCTGTGTTCGATCTCGCGGTCGTACATTGGATGGCGAGTTTGAGTATACGGAATCTGACAGTGCATTAATATTTGTAGAACGGGTACGGGAGACCTGGTTGATTTCAGGAACTCCAACGTGCGATGGATGTCCAAATAGTCCGAGGCTCATTTCAGTGTCTTGGTTGTAACCAGGAAGATAGTCATCCGGTAACCAATTAATTGAGGAGAGGTTATTTTGGTACCATACACTAGGACTGGAAATAGAATTGGGATCGTGAACGAGTTCATCGGATATGATGTTTGTGTTCAATGTACTCGAAGCTTGTGATGTATGGTCCTCTCTAGCTAAAATTGATACCATGTCACGGTCATTCCCAATACCTGGACGGGCCATAAAGGTCGTTGAACGTGGCGTAAAGCCACTATCAAACCCTGGAAATCTTTGTGCAATAGCTTGTTGGTGGTTGGTCAAGTGCATTTGACCTTGGTTTTCGGTTTGTGGTTGCAGATTTGGATGGTTTGGCAAAGGGGCTGGTGGACTTAGGGATGTTCCCATCAAGCTGTCATTGACATGAAGAGAATCTCTGGACGGAACTGGTTCAGAGTGGTTACGCACAGGTGTCAAAACGGTTGTAGATCTGTCCAGAGGGGGGTTTCCTAGGCTAGAATCTGCGCTGGCGCGAAGAGAAGTGCATTCAAGAGACCGCTTTTGGCATGCAAGACATGGCTTTTCACCGCTACACTTTCTTCGGGCCTGCGCGCACGCATCACAAGCCCGCGATCCTTTTGCAAGTAAGCTTCGTCTGGGTTGGTTGTGTACTTGCTCGTGGCGGCGGAGAGCATCACTGAGTGGTTTTTAATCACCAAACATTCCTAAGCAAAAACATTGGAAGCATTTCCAGAATCACGAAGAAAAGAATTATCTAACTTACATACGATAAAAACCCTTGTGACAATGGTGACATTTTAAAGACCGTTCCTTGGCATGGCTACCAGAATGGCGAGTGAGATGCTCAACTCTACTAAAGCTCCGCTCGCAAAGCAAGCATTGGAATCGCCCAGAATTGCTATTTGGTGTTCCTGTCTGACTTCGATCTATAGTCGGTAAGGTAAGGTAAAGATAGCCTCCCTAGAACGAGTCGAGAATGTCTTACCTACACTAGGATCATGAACAATGCCATTGCCCGAGTAATGAGGAGTAGCTACTCCGGGGGCGCGAGAATCCATGGCATGACTGCGTACGGACGAAGAAATTTAATATTGCGAGTGTGTAGATGCGATGCCATAGATGTCGACGGAAAACTTCAGACTTCGATATTTAGCCTCGAGGTTAAGGGTCAGGAGAAGCGATTGCGGGGAAGGGGGGCATATCACATGATCCTAAATAGACGGAACTTTGGGGGAGCATGTAGTTAAGTAATGTAGGTCCAATCAGGAGAGTCTCCCATGTCCTCAATCGGATCATCTTCAGTATTGTGTTTTTTCTTTCTTTCTCTTTTTCTTAAACCCAAGTGAAGTGAATTTCATGACACAGACCAGCATAAAGTTCTCCCGAAAATTGCTTTGCTTTTCTTTTCACCAGGCGCTGAGCTCGGTTTCCCGAAATAGTCTAGCGGGCCCTGAGTCTTTGGCGACTCGAACGACTGGAACAGTCGGACAGCCTCCTGCAACAACATCTTTCAAAAAGTCCTTTTGTTGTAATACATCATATTATTCCCACACTGCGATCATTCAACCATCAGTGTTTGTAAAGAATCAAAGCCTGTACCCGCGATTCAAACTCCCACATGATGCCCGACAATCAGGACTAAACCCAAGAACACCTCGAGTCCATCGAAGCTCCTCGGCCGACCAACATCTTCAGCCTCGCCTACTTCTTCCATTCCTTCTCGACTCCATAACTAACGGCTAACTAACGACTCGAACGTGGGCATTCCGAACCCGCCCCAACCTACTTCAGCATCCGCACTACGGCATTTCATTTTCACAATGGCGGACATGGACATAGAGATGGACGTAGACATCGACGTGGGGATGGTTGATGATATGGCCGTCCAGCAAGCCGAAGTTGAGATTCTTGTCAGTGGAACGCGCCCAACCTCGCACGTTGTACATAAAGCTGACTTCACCCAAGCCAGATAAGCCAACGCTAGTCTCGACCATATCAGCTCCCAATTACCCTTCCGGCCCAGACGCTGAACCTACGCCCGAGAAAGTTCACATCCGCGGCCTTGACAATTTGACAAGTAAAGACATTAAGGCCTTTGCCAATGATAACTACAATAAGAACCAAATTGTGCGCATCGAATGGATCGACGATGGCAGCGCAAATATTGTGTATGAAAGCCCAGAAATTGCACGGGAAGCTCTACTAGCCTTCTCCACAATGGGACTCGAAGAAATTTCACAGATGCCTATCCTCCAGACAATCCCTGCACGGCCATATTCTAAACATCCCGATATGCATCTTGAGGTACGGTTGGCAGTTGTTGGCGATCGGAAACAAGCTGGAGCTAGGGAGAGGAGCCGGTTCTATCTACTAAATCCAGAACACGACCCAGGTGAGCGCCGAAAGAATGGATCTAATTGGAGGGGAGGGAACAGGTACCGAGAAAGGGATGATGATGGTTATAGAAGCCGGCGGTACGATGATCAAGAGCAGCGGGACAGGGAGGGCCGTGACCAGGCAGGTGGTTTCGATGCTTCACTCTACGATGACGATGAGGCTGCGTTGGCAGTTCGAGCGAAAAGAAGTCATGGCAGAAGAGAATCGGCCTCATCAGGTAGCGATAGTAGAGGCCGAGACTATCATCAAGCGCGGTTCGAACGACGAGGAGTTGGGAAAGAGTTGTTTCCTGATCGAGGTGGCCAGGGGCGCTTGTTACGGGATCGGAGTGCATCTCCAGCTCGCCTCCACGACAGTGCTGCAGAACGTAACAGAGAAAAGGCAAGGTCAATCAAGTCGAACCTGGTCGGGTCACGTTTAGAGCCGAAAGAGTTATTTCCCCAAAAAATTGGAGTCACCTCTCTTCGGTCCGGTGTTTTGGATGCTGCGGATGAGGCTGCAGATCTGTTTGCTCGAAAAATACCGATTCCTCTGGTTGATGGTACTTCAGACAGCCGCCCAAAGCGAGACCTGGCAAGCCGTATTACTTCCAGAACCTCGGCGATGGATGGCTTCAGCATCCGAGGAACTGCCAAAGTATCTGCTACACAAAACTTTACCATCAAAGGAACAGCGGATGTTAGGGAGCTCTTTCCTGCCAGCTCAAATGCAGGCAAGGAGTTATTCTCAGAGCGACTAGAGGGCAGGGGTGGAAGGAGGCAAAAGGCCGAAGATCTCTTTCGTTAGATATGGGATAGCGGTACATGGGAATCTATACGATGAACATAGAGGTTAGCTCAGGCTTAGGGAGCTGCTCAACATAAACGGGTGGGGGTTTGATATGCTCGGCGTTCGGAAATTCGGTGAAGATACCAAGGATTGTGACGCTGATGATTTCTTCAGTGAGAAAGAAAAATATTCTCTACTCGTGCTACACTGGTAATGCTGGTAACAAGCGTATTGCCACAGTCGCATTAGCATGCATTCTGCAGCATTGCAGCCAATAATAGACCATTTTTAAGCTACAAAAACTATGTCTGCAACTCATAAGCCAGCGAGATTCGGGCTAGTACTCAAGTCTCCTTGTGTCTTTACAGAGAATTGTTACTCATTTAGCATTTAGTGATCGACTCTACGTATGAATCGGAGTTGAGCGATCTCCACATGGAGGGAAATGTTTCTGATACAGATCCTGCGATTAGAGAGTAACTGAGTAATGAACAGATCTGGGCCCTCTATCTCAAGCCACCTTTCGAGTAAAGGAAGGAAGGCATTGCTAAAAGTGAGGACTATGTGGTGAAGGTTTCTATCAGCTTATCTTAATAAGTCTATTGAGAATCTCCATAATCCAAAGTGTGTTGTGTCAGGGCGCGCTAGTACAAAATCTCGCAAGCGTCTTGACCATATAAATTCACTTAACCACAAATGCTCTCTAACAGCAAGCAAACATGTCCTGCCCGTTTAGCTCAATTGTTAAGTCAGTCTTAGAAGGCAAAATGGATGGACTGATGATGCTATGCTGGCACACATACCAATATCTCTCTGGAGTGAAGGTGGTGGGTACCCCTCTTGGGCCGAGCAACTCTGTTGCATTTCATCTAGGATAGGTTTCTTCCTTACCATCCTACTAGCAATAAATTGGGTTCTTGGGGGATTTTTTTTTGGAGCTACTTCGACCCTTCCTCCTTTGCCTTTTTTTGCTGTGATTTTTGACTATTTTTTTTGGCGTTTTTGTAGATAGCTCTCAAGCTCTAGAGAATTAATTAAGCGAGGACGGAACAAGGGGAACGCGTTGTCTCGCATTATCTGGCGTAGTTGTGAAAGGGAAGGAACGTTCCTAGTTTAATTCTCAAATTTATCTCAGAGGATCTCAAACGCCCTCCCATCTTTTCAAAAGAACAGTCTTCCACAATTTGTAGCATTCAATCCTCAAAAGTCTCATTCTCTCTTCCTTAATCTTTTCAATCTCAATATAGACATCAAACAACATGGCTGAATGGCTACGTCCGAAGTTCCAGCGCACACCCAGCAGCTTCCTCGATGAGGAACACACGGATACAGAGGAGGACCGCATTCGCAATCCCTCCAGAGTCTCGTCGTACTTGGGTCTAGCATCGCGGCCTCCTACATTGACGTCACGTCCTCCTACGCCCTCACTGGCATCTTCTGAGTCCTTCAGCATTCGAAATCCCGATGTAGTCTATGAGAAGCCATCCATACACCATATGGTAGAATCTCTCAAAGTGGCAATGATGACAAAGAATTCAATGGAACCGCTGTCGATTGAGTACAATTCTTCTGTGCTTCACCTTTTAGAAGATTATTATAATCTTTGCGAAATGTTGCACACGAAGGATCAGACTATAGAGGAGATGAAGGAAAAGCACACGAAGGACATCAAAGACTTTGAAGAAAGGGCTACGCAATGGGAGGTCAAGGAAGCAGACTACAAAAGCGAAATGAAGAAACTCGAAGTCTTACTGGCACATACGGACGGTGGAATGGAAAAGGTTGCCTTGGCAAGAACGAACAGTGTGCTTCGTGGCGCACCAAGGACAGATTCTAGGCCCAGACAAGATTCCAGAGTTGCTGAGGCGCTTGTAAGAGCAAAGAATACACTTCGTGCGCCTCCGGGTGCTGTACAAAGGTAAGCCGTATGAGTTGCCTCCCCCAGCCCTGCAACTCAGGCTCTAGTACGTTCATTCTGTTTCTAACGGGCACATTGCGCAATTGTTGAGGCTCATACTACTATCCAAGTGGAATGTTTCGTAGCCACGTCTTTAGAATTTCAGCAGCTAATTGATGTTTGAATAGCATGATCCGACGGGAGAGGGTTAATCATAGTTTTCAGGACTACCCGATAGTGGTTCCAGAAACTCTGCAGCGTATGTATCGCCGGAATACTTTCGATGCAAAGCCACAGCAAGCCAGAGTTGCAGGCGTCCAACGCTCACCAATTCCAAAGGTTCTTCACAAAGCACAGTCTCAGGGTCTTGACTCGATGGTAACGGTTTCGAGCCTAGACAAGAGGTCTATTGGCCTGGGCTTGGGTCTTACCACGGCAGAACTTGAGAAACTAAACCAACAGTCTTTGGATCCAAAGTCGGGTACAGAGCTGGTCCAAAACATCGAGGGAGACTTTGGCGTGGTTTTCGAGTCTTCAGAAAGCTCACAAACATCTTCTGGTAGGAGTAGAAGTAGCACACGGCAAGATATTTTTGGTGGCTTCAATAAACCACTTCCTGATATTCCCGTAACTGCTGCATCCGACAATAAAATTACGCCTAACGATGAGCGTCTGACGAGCAGTGAACAACCAATATCTCCATGGGTCGGGCATTTTCCTCTCGATCATGCCTCCGCGCTTCAGCGTAAAAGTTTCTCTTTTCGCCCCGGTGATGACGCACATGGAGCATTCACGGCTGCCGAAACATCACGCGCTCGAGCTAAGATGGAGGTATTAGAGGCACACCTACGCAAGAGCAATATGTATGTCCAAGGGAGTTCTAGCTCTGGCGCAGCATCTGAAGACACTGTAGTTGATCTCAGCCAAGCTTCCCAGATAGAAAAAGACAGAGCCAGCCCAGAAAGAATGACAGTGGGAGGTATGGCCCCACAGAGCAACGCACTACCACCTGGAGGAGATTATCAACGTCCAAATCTCCCCGTGAGAGACGAATTCACACGCAAAAACAGTTCAAGTAGCGCGGTCACAGCTATCCGGGATAATTCTAGACGAAATAGTGCGAGTGGTTCATCAAGTGGCCGACAGAGATTGAACCGTAGTTCAGGAAGTAGTGAAGCTGCCACCATTGCCGCGGCTCGCGCAATCTCGAGGAGTGGGTCAGAAGGCAGTGGGAGCGATAGGAATAGTACAAAGCAACTGAAGGAGTTGGGTTGTATGGACAAAGAGGTTTTACACGAAGAGAAAGAAGAGTAAGGTGATTGAAAATCGTAGATACAGCTTCGATGGCCTTGCTTGTGTAAGTATAAGCGAGCAGCGAAGAGCTTGTAAAGAAACCGCTGCTCGTCGTGATCGCTATCAGCCAATTTACAACTCTCTGCCACTAAATCCGAGAATATTTCAGTCGAAATCTTGTGCGGGTAGTTTAAGAACGTTAGGCTTAAGATGTAATTGCTCTATTGTGATACACTAGGACAACCCTATCTTACAAGACGCTAGGTAGAATAACCATTGTCATCTATAGAAACCGAGAAACGTTCCGTAGAATACGGTCCTGCAAAGCGGCTTACTTATATTAAATTTACCTGATTTGAGTAACTCATGCGATTTAAGTGTTTAGGTCGTTTACCACGCCCTTGATTTTCCTAATTTACTAATTTCCGTTAAACTTACCTAATCTACGAAGTAAGGACTTATTGGCTTCAAGTATCCAACTCAAAGCTTATCACGTAGTGTTATAAAAGAATACAATTTAAACTCTACATCTAAATGCAACGACCAAGAATTACTATACTGACGAGTTCATGATGCGCTTTTTTTTGGATTTGGGCACAATCATACATCAAACTCGTGTGAAACTTGCAATCAAGCCTTAGTACCGCTTCTGAATAGGTTGATGTTATGTAGCATAACATAAGATAGGTTATGTCATTCAAGCTCGTTATATCAAGTAGATTTGAAATCAACCAGACCACCTCGTCCTTTTCCACTAGATCATAAACATCCCTCAGACACTTTCTTTAGTAACTATCACTACCCAGAATACGTTGCTCCTCGTTCCACAACAACGACTCCTTATTCTTCTCGTCCTTCTCATCGTCCACATTACCAACAACAAAATAATCCTTAATGACAGCCGTACCATCCAAGACCGTAGCATAGACTTCAGTAGTACAAGACCCCGGAGCTAAAATATAACATTTTGGTTCCGGCCATTCGGGAACTTCGTTCTTGATATGAAATGTTGAGGATGGTCCGAAGGTTGAGAGGTCGTCGGTTACGGGGAGTAGACCTTTTGCTATGTCTTTGTTGAAGATTGACCGCATAAATATGTTGTAGGAGATCTCGGGTTGGTACCAGGGTACTTTTTGTCTCCGTATTAATATCAGGAAATGGAGGAAGATTGGTAGATAGGGGGGGTGTAAGGTAGAAGGGGTAGAAGAGAAACAATCTGTACCTTCATGACCAGCTTGGAAAACTCGAGAAAAGCTGTAGTTTCCAAATTGTCGCACATATCCTTTAACATTCTCGACATCTAATTCCCCATCTACAAACAATGGTGCATACCCTGCATTCCTGAAACCCTCGGAGTCGGAATACTCGAGAGCTAGAGAACTTGCTTCACCACCTAGCCAGTTACAAGCGAAGTCACGGTCGCCGTACATGAGATGTACTTTTACATTATTTTCGAGTAGATAGGAGAGAGCTTCAAGTGATCCGGCACGTTCTATATCTGCTGTGGAGTGGAAAGCGGCAGAAACTACTTCCGAGGATGCAGTGTAGTTCACGGGGACGCCAAGGGCTTTTTGAACCCAGGCTTGATTGAGAAAGCCGTTGAGATCTGGAATGTCAATGTTAGTGAAATCGGTTCTCGAAACGAGTGGTTTTGAAGCTCACGGGGTTCTGGGGTAGGATCGTTTGCTGGGTGTGCAATATCATACCAGCCAAACTTTTTGGTTTGTTGTCAGTGTGCGGGTGCGGGCTCTGAGGTGATAGTGGTATACCTTAGCGGCTATAATGAATGCTCTCATTCTATAACATGTTTCTATGGCTTTTTCAAAGCACTTTATTACTTTTGGCTTGTCTCCTTGCCAATTGGGATCTTTTAAAGTGGCTTTCTTCTGGCATGCTGCTAGGTGTTCTTTGCAGCCGCCGGGCTTAGTCCATACATCCATGATGCTATCGTACTCGTCTTTTGTTATGTGTTGGATTCCGTAGGTCTGGAATAGTTAGTATCTTGCTTCATTGAATACATGACTTGTTGTCTTGCACATACGTTATTGTAGGCAGTTTCTGCATAGAAAGGAAGTTGTATCAGGTCATCCACCAGACCGTTGACAATACCAAGAGTATCGAGGTGAATATACTTCGTTCCTTCTTCTTTGATTGTCCCATTCAAAATCTTTTCATTTTGTTCTTGAAAGAACTTCATAAAGTTCGGTCCATAATGACCACCATAACTCTCTGCCCATATGGAAATTCGATCATCATGGGGCTTGTAAGCAGGAAATTCCAAGAACCAAGTTTGAGCGAAATGCCACAGCGCATGCGCAGCATGATTTGTGCTATTAGCAATTAAATTAGACTGGCTTGAAAATGTTCCAACGAGAAACGTATTGTTTGTTTCTGGGATACCGGTATCGGTGAAATTGGCTGGCCTGATGTTGATGTAATCGTCGCCTGTAATGAAGTTGAATGTTCCATTCGTAGGAATATCGTATGAGAAGCCTACATGAGTTGGCTGATCGAGGTATAGCATGTTGACTTCGTTGTTCCAGGACCCTGAACCAAGTGTTATCGTGTAAGCTTTACTGATTTTGATGAGGAAATATGCTTTGGATTTTCCCCCTACATGGATTAAGGTAAGTTGAGTTTGAATCATTGCCAACGAAGCAGGGACCATTCTCTTGTAGTAGACCCATCATAGAAGAGGCACCTGGCCCCCCATTCTGTGAATCTCTTAGTGTTAGTATGCCTTTCTGCATTTTCTTAAGATCGCCAAGCGTAATTTAGAGACAAAGGTACAGTAAACTGTGGATATGAGAGTACGTACCAACCAGATAGACAATGGTGCACTGTGCGGATCTTTGCGTGCCTACAAAAGGTCAAGTCAGTGTTACTGTGTCGAAAATGGTATGGAAGCGGTACTTCAAAGAACCAGAAAAACCTAGGGTTGTCTATCAGCAAAGAAAATAAAACCAGGTTCATGAATATGGGACGATTTACGTATTGATTGGATAATCCTGTTCTTCTCCATTGATATCTGATAGCAATCCAGGAGGAAGATGGACATAGCCACTATAGCTCTTAACGCCAGGAGTTGTCTCACAGATTCCTGGCTGCCATACCTGTTAGTTACAACAGTGCACACTAAGCCATTCATTCTACCACCTACGCACTTCCTTGTAACTTATCTTCACGCCCTCATGGTACTTAGAGTGCAGAGTTGTGACACCCTCGGGAGTGGGGGGAAATTGACATGAGACGAGGGAAATGAGGGAGAGTGCTAGCAATTGCTGTAACATGGTGAGAATTGGAGCTTGTAAGTTGCATTTAGGAGGTGCTAAAGGAAGAGAGTTTGGATTAGTTTGTGCCACAAATCTTGGATCTTCGTACTTTGTATGAGCTTAATTGGGAAGGTGGGGAGATAACGACTAATTACATCTTTAACTAAGAAGGGCTGTTTTTTGCCGGCCATAACATGGCAAGACGTCTGAATGACTTGATCGTCCACAGCGACAGGAGAAATCATTGTGCAACAATCGAATCAATTCACTAGTTCACCGAATGCCTCGCCGACGGCGGTGTGGTATGACGTACTATACAACTTACTTCGAAATGAGAAGAAACATGCCATAACATACCGATCAAGGCCGGATGGTCACATAATAAAGATCTCAAATCCACTCTATTTTGAGGTCCTGTTCTAGCGATGGCATGAAACGATCATTGAATACAGAATTTCAGTAGACTTTGCAACCGAGCTCCAGACTGTAAATATGATAGTTTACACCTACCTCCCAGACGTTCACCAATCGTGGTTTGAGAATTTCGAAGGCAAACATATCTAGTAGCTCCATTTGATTTAAGTAACCCTCTTGATTCAGGTAACTCCTACTGGAACTTGAATTTAAGTAACTCACTCTCTTTGTAAACTTGATTCAGCCATGTAACCCACTTTGATCTCATTGATAGATATTTGGGCCTCTAAGTTTAGTTTATATAAACTGATATAACATTTCAATAGCAAGGTTAATGATATGCATTACCTGCTGAGCACTTGATTCAATATGGAAGTTGGATAAGAATTTCCGGCTATTTAATAGACGTTTGACATGAGTTAACTTAATCCAAACAAGTAACCACCAGCAGTATGTGCAAGTAACTGATCATGCTACTTCGGCCTATTCCCCAAAGAATCATGGGGCACACCCAAAACATAGGAGTTCTTTCCAGTGCTAGGTGGGAAAAGTAAAAAGTCTAGAACACCTGGTGTGGTATAAATACATCATAATCATTCATTGCATCGTAAACTCGTTATTGTTATTCGTCATCGAAACCAAAGGTCAATATAACCGCCCGTAAATATGAACACGGAAAGCATCGATAGTTATCGTCTGAAAAGCCTAAAGAACCGTGATCGTGGCTTCTCTGGTTCTTGGTATGGCTCCATGGGAAAATAAGCTGTGATGGGGAAATTTGCATTTTCCGACTCGAACATTCCAGGCCTTGCCCATTTGTGCTCGGGAATCTCTCCGATTTTGGTACTATCGGAAGCGAAAGTCATGATCGATTGACGATTCTGCGGTCTTGTCCTGGGGGGTGGGGAAGGTAGCAATACTAATGTCGGTTGCGGCTCTGGAGCCATAATGGCTTTAGGACCACTGGATGTTGATTTGCTGTAGGGTGGAGGATTCTGTGATGATCTCTTTGAGCCTGTTGATCGCTTAGGAGAAGAAGATCCTGACGAGGTGGAAGTTTTAGAATCGGAAGAGAGTTTTCGTCCAGGCTTTGGACGTACCCAGCCCTCTGCTGTTGCCGGTCCTAGAGCAGTGATAGAGAGTTCTGGTGCGCTCTTTGACCGAGCATGCTTGGAATGCTGTGAATGCCCAGCGGATGATCTGCTTGTCTTCCTTTTGTGTCCAGTTCGATGACCATGGGAATTTTTGTTTACTGGCACTAATGCTAGTGATGATCGAGACAATCGATTCGACAGTTGCTCGAATGTCTGGATAGCCTCCATACGAGAAGCGTTTGACAAATTTACCAATGCTTGGTAATCAGCAGGTGAACTTCTGCCCCTTGTGAATCTCTCAATAACGGAGACGAAGCCAGCATTGAGTCTGAATAGAACCGCAGAAAGAGATGAATGTGCTTCGGCTGCTGGATTTTAGCTTCAGAAAGCAAGATAGACAGCATAAAGCTCACCATCGCCCGCAGCGAAGTCATCTCCATACCGAGATAGATCTCTCCCATATGCATCCTTCACTTGTAGCCTGTTCTTCTTCAATGACTTGCTGAGTTGTGCCTCTGCTGTTTTATGTATAGAGTTAATGGATAACTGCTCTTGTTTCCTACGCCGGCGCTGAACTTTGATGATTCCAATGCCCCGCGCAAAGGCATCAAGCAATGTTGAGACGCAGTCATGGAATTCCCCCATTCTGCTTGGTGGGAAGGAGTCCTCGAAGGTGTAGATATGCTCAGCCTCGTGTAGCCTTGCTATTCAAGGGAGGTCGATTGAGCGAGTAATTCGGGTACAGGAGAGATTACTCAAGAAGGGAAGTTGACAGCAAGTTGGAAAGGGATTGAAAATGAACAGAATGAAGCTCCCAAGAAGCCATTGTACTTAGTAGGGAGGTTGCTGCGAACGCGGCTGCATCTAAGCGCCTTGATGCAAATGCAATGCAACGCTTAGACCGCGGGGCAAAGCCAATCACGGGTTATCGATAGCTTCGTGCAGTGTAGATGGCTGTTTTGTACATTAGAACACTCTTGTAGTTTGGGCTTGCTATTGGCGAATGTGATGTTCTGTGCGAAGGGATCGTGAGTCTGTGTGGAAAAGAATGAGGACGCGGGGGCACGGCGGGTGAGGTTGGACGACGAGACATATCGAGGAGAAAATGGATGGAGCGGACGCAAATTTTCGGCAAAATACTTCGCATACGGAGTACAGTATTTCCTACTACATACAGGAGCTAGATTACCTAGAGGACTTTGGCGTACGATTACACTACCTGTCCGCTTCCCGAGGTCTTTTGAAGAGTTTACTGGTTACTAGAACTAATTCCGTGATTCCAAGTGGAACTCAGGTGCTTTTCATACCTCCCTTCATATGTTGAACGCTGAGAGGGACAATGAGTCGTTTTGGCGGTCTGCAACAATATTTGGATCACGTGTAATTAGTCACCAGTCCAGCAGAACAGCTACACATAGGTGAAGGAAATCTCTTTCTTCTAGTCCAGCTCATAGTTTTGAATGGAATCATCTCCACCTAATAATTTGAAGTTTTCGACATGGTAGTATAAGTGGTTACGAAGGAGCGAATAAAAGCGTCGAGTTCGTATTCTCGATCGGGTCTAGTTCTCAGTGAACTAGCAATAAAATGGCGTTTGAGAGGAGGAGAAATATATAAAAGTAATACAGGACCAGAAATGGTCATGCATCCGAGTTCTCATAAAGCTCAATCTTGACTTCGAGGAAGGCTCCAAAATGGCCGAATCGACACAAGCTTTCATCGAAAAGAGACAGAAACTGTTCATGGACGACTACAACACACTAGACGCTGAAAAGTTCATCACCTGGTTTAGTGATGATACTAGCATAACAAACTACGGTGATTTGTCTCTTTCTTTTCTGGCCCTTCTTCAAACTGATCTGAACCACTCTAGGCAATGAGGCAAGAAACTGGACAAAGGAACAAGAAAAAGTATTTCTCAGCGAAGTTCTGATGACGAAGCTCAAGGCAAATTTCAAGACGGTCGGAGTACATGGAACGAAAGAGTTCTGCGCATGGGAGTGGAAGTGCCATATGGAAATCCTCGAGGAATCGCCCTTGTTTCCACTTGAAGTCGGAGATACTGTAGAGATCATTGGAGTGACAATGCTGTGGTGGGATATGGATGCGGGAGACTATGGGCAGATCAAGAAATTGGTGGAATATAACAAAGTTGTGTAAATGTTTTCTTTGCTTGCTGGAGTTCTGGAAGTGCTATTTAGGTCGATGCGGTGGCCCTAAGACTTTGGGGTACCTAAGCATAGCGACCAACCAGTAACACCGTTTACTTGAAGTAAATACCAAGGCGTAATAATTTCCATTTCGTAAAGCCTCGCTCGATTTCGGACAGAAGTCTCGTGGAATATGCAATTAAGGAGACTGACAGCCTCAGAGCACGGGAAACATGGCCGCCTTGAGAAGCTAATTGAGAGCCTCAGATTTTGATACGCAATGATTGCCTTGCAAATCGTGCCATCAAAGTCCTGCATGGAGCCCAAGTCTTAAAAGTCATAGACCGAGCTCGCCTTCTCCAATCAATTGTATTCTCAACAAACTCTTTGGAATGTTGAGTCCAGGGCATGAAAGACTCGAGATATCCTTATCTGCCTGCTGTCTGGATAGTTCTAAAAGGGGCTTGCGGAGGCGACAATCCGATAAAATCCCTCGCTCCTTCGCGGAACTTAGAAATGACTAATAATAAATAATGAGACGTGGGGGTTTCTGGTAGTCCTTGATCTGGAGGCCACAGGAGAACTATTCAAAGCCTTCGTACGACAAACTGGTTTGAATCGTTTGATACCCTACAACATTACCCCTTGACAAAATTATGAGAATCAGCGAAAGATTCAGAAACAAAGAAAGCTACTGGCCTGATAGTTCAAGCATTATGCTTTCGGGGAAACGGGACAAAACTTCCTGCCGGCGCCATTGCGCTTTCGTTGAGTTCATCGTTATCTTGACTTTGTACAAGCGTATTGTAATGTACAGTACATACTGTACCATTACTGACCCGCTTCAAGATCCATATCGGTACTGCAACACATCGGGCGTGTCTGACACACAGTGGTACTTACACTGCCGAAGAAGCAAAAATTATATATGACGGATGATAGGGATGCGGGCAATGATGAATAATGTCCGACACAATTCCCGTGTATCGATGAGCGCATACCTGTTACCTTAGAATACAGATGATGCAGCCATACTAAAAATGACAACAATAATGCAAGAACCGCCCGCGGGATTTTCGGTCCTTTTCGAACGATCGAGTCAACGATAATGATATCCCATGGGGGCAGTTACGTGATTCGTATGGGATGGAGGACGAGCATCTTGATAGGCTATGACTGCTGATTGTAACTTCTGCCTGCCATTCAAACCATGCCGTGTTGCTCTCCCAAGTATTCGGTACTGCAACAGCCCTTATCTTCCTGCTGGTGCGCATTGAATGGTAGATTGTGTCTCTCACATGCTAAAAACTGCCCTGTGCTGGCATGCTGTGATACACTATTCCGGATGCGCAAACAATGAAAGAGATCTTGAGAAGTTACGACAAAAGAGGCTTCCTGTTTCAATTCCAGCCATTAATTTATGATTCGGAGATACTTCCTCGGGCTCTGCTGTTACAGTAGGGGAAATGAATCTTCTCCAGTCTTTTCCTCCGCGATTTGGAGAAAGGCGGACAGTATCGGAGGGTGGAGTCATCGCCGAACTGGGGTTGCTGGGGCCAGCCTCGGGGTTGGCAAGGTAGATAGTACTGTACAATCGTATTGGGCAGTAAACCCTGAAGACTGAAGACAGAGCTCACCGCTGTGGTGACGCGAGAAAGGTCAAGTTTTGGGTGATTTAATAGTGTGGTAAAGGCGAAACCTCTGGAGAATGTTGGTGATGGTGCTGTACGCTGGGACGATAGTGTTTGCTGCATTACAGTACTTGAGGATAAAGTTTGAGTTGCAGCAGTCAGAAGCCGTTGTTAATATTCAACCTGGAAGCCTGCCTGTCTCTGAAGACTCTTCCCTAACTTGTTCGGCTCGGCTCGAAGGGTGCCCCCAAAGTAGTGAAAAGGAAGTACTGTACTGTAAGTATTGTGCCATCCAGTTTGAACCCGATAGGTCCGTCATTGGCTCCAGTACGAATTGGACCGAGCGGACGGGGGGGGAGAGGGGGAGAGAGAGGGGGGGGCCACCACGGGGTAGCTTGATAAGGAGCCGTTGGTGAAAAAGCCTTCATCCGACAGACAGGCGGCGCATCAAGAGTAAAGTGTCTTATGGCGCCACCAAAAGCCCACTGTTCGCATTACAGGCCCATGTGAATTGAATTAATCATGAATCAATAAAAATAAATAATGAATGAACCAGTTCACGTATCCATTGCGTGTTCTTCCTTGGCTCTTTTTTTTTTGTTTTGAGCAATAAGCAGTTTCATCCGCGTTCGGCGGCAGATCGCAAGTTGATGTGTCGATATTGTGATTGAGAGTTTGATGCCACCACCATGCCACACACCCACCATGCCACCATACTTTTTGCGACCCCCTGAAGCACCTCTTATCTTCTCCACCCACCACAAAACGGTCCTTGCTTCTGCGTGCCCATTACCCAGCCTTGACTGATAAACTTGCGTGTCACTTAAAAGGCTGTACGTCGCCCATCATCAGCACGCAATGGATTTCCCATATGAAACACAGATGGATGACTGCACGGTACGACATCATACCTACAGTACCTCTCAAGAAAAACACCCGATGCAATAACCACACACGTTAGAGTACGTAACTCTCCCTAACGTCGATATCGATATATGCGTCGAACCTTTGGCCCACGGGTAATCCAAATACCAGACTCACCGCGTACCGGAATCACTATAGATCAAGCTCTCTAGGACGTGCTAGAAGTGGCCCCACCATATATTCATGCCTTCCATCTCGCTCTGGAGTAATAGATTTGGCATACCTCTCCTCACAATTGGTTGCCATGGAATTTTCACCACCCCGCCGTGAAAAGGCCAAAGATGAACCTGCGACGGACTCTCATCTTCCGAAAGGCGACTGCCGCTACATCTTGCTCCATCCGGAAGTGAAAGGACTGCGATGCGCCTGCGTTGGTTTTGCCTTGAACCGGTCAATTCCTGGTAGCACATGCGATTGCGGACACCAGGCGTGCTATCATACCCCAGACAAGGAAGTCCACATTGATAGACATGAACTAGAAGCTTTAAAGGACAAGATCTCTCAGTTGGAAGATCAGCTAAATAGAGAGAGGGAGGGCGGAAGAGGTGGGCTTGTCGATCGACTTGGAAGACTCGAAGATGTGGTGTACAAACGAAACGCGGAGAGTGAGACGGAGATGAAGGGCATTTACCGTGGAATAAGTGGTCTTTGGCAGCATGCCGGCATGCTTAACAAACGAGCCAGATACTATGACGACCACATCGAAGGTTTGGTTGATGATGTTCAAAGGATGCAGAACCGACTGATTGAAATCGACGATGCCTCCATGGGCGTCGAAGATAGGGTTGAAGCGTTGGAGAAATCAAGACCTCTTTCTTCTACTATGAGCCGGCAGAGAAGAAAAGCATCCACACCACCAGCCACGGATGCTAATTTTGATAGCACCACAAAAAGGGAGGGCTTTGCGCCTCGGTTATTGTTGCAGAGCATGACAACCTCTATCTCTGCAACACTGGGACAAGCGATTCCTGCCCCAGAAAATAGTTCCCAGGCTTGGACTGTCCATATCTCGCTCTTACCAACTTCATCGCAGCCATTTCCCTTTGAGAAGGATACTGCCGCCTACAAGCGGTGTCTGTCTCGGGGATTGCATCGTGTTGTTGCCATACCAAGCACCGATAGCTATTCCTTTGTCACTGCTGTCAGTGAAGCTTTCACCGACCACTTGCGTGGCCGGATGTGGATGCCTTTAGTGGCGAGAATATGTGATGCAAAGAATTTGCGAGGCCTCCCAATGCTTCGCCAACTACCTGACCACCTTATCGGCAGTGAGTACGATGTTGAATTCTTGAAGGAGAATTGTGCTATTGTGGATGACACTGGAAAGATAGACCATCTTTACGTTGCTATGGTCGGTGCAACACTCTCTTGGAGAGATCTGAAGCGTTCGCCTTGCTTTCTTAAGGGGCTTGAAGCTTGCTGGGAGTATGAAATGCATTTAGATGGGCCATGTGCAGAGGATGCAGCTGTGAATTTTGATGAAGACCAATCTCCATATGATGGGACTACAGAAGGCCGGCCGGCCGCTGGCGATATGATACCCAATTTCAATATTGGATCACCGTCGAATACAAGATTAAAACGAACTTCGTCGGAAATTTCCCGAGCCTCGAGCTTTGGGTCGTCAACAGAAGCAGAGGGAGCAAGAGGCAAACTCCGTCGCCAATGCACAAACACTAATGTTGAGGTTGTAGGAAGACGAGCAGAAGCTGTCTAAGAATAATTGGGAATTTGGACTTTGAATACGTAGACTGTTTTGTAGGAGCTTAATTGGCTTTGGAGGAATTGGAGTTCGGAGAATGGAGACTGAGGCTGGCGTATAGATGGCAACTGGAAGACTTGTGATACCTAAGATGGTTAGGTCGAGTGGCGTTAAGCTGTATACCTTTTATTATGCCTTTTTTTTTCTCTCTTCTTATTTTCTAGGAACCCTAGATAGGGCCGTATGTGTACAATCTACAATGATGTTTGCACATGAAGCACGCTTTGGGTTTACAGTACGTACTGTTAAGCAGTAAAGAAAGTAGGTAATTAGGATAGGCATTCAATCAAGCGAGTGCCCAAATCAGAGTTTCTGAGATAGAATACCAGAAGAACTCGCTGGCGTTGTTCAAGGCATATATCATGGCAGCTTAAATAAGCCCACAAAGCGGATGAAGTACCACAGGCATCCAAGAGACTTTTCCTTGCGCTCTTGCTAAAAGTGAAGCCAACCAAACACACAAACTGTTTGATCGAAAAGAAGACCAGACTAACCATCCAACATCCCGAGAAAAACAAAACACAAGGCGCAAGAACGATAATAACTCATGGCCCCTCGCAAAAAAAGATAAAATACCGGGTGGGCTGCGTACAAAATACCTACCCCTTCCTACGTACTTACTGTAGAGTCTTGTGCTAAGCACGCCCGCAGATCAAAAAAAGCCTTGCTGGGGGCGCCCCTCAGACGTCCAACCAATCACGCTTGTCTTCAATATCGGCATCTGCCAAGAAGGAGGGACATTATTCACAACTGCCTGATGCTGAAGAGCCTCAATACTCATCTTCACCTTCCCATTCACCTTCACTTGAACCTCATAGCGACATGCTGGAGCGTCCCTTGCATCCCCAATGACTCGCCACCAATACACACTGACGTAACAACCATCCAACCTGCGGCTTCCTCAGCGGCCGCTGAAGATATGCTTTTGCATGCGCAGTACTTTTTGTAGCAATCAGTACCGCCTACTATCTACTACTTGAATTCCTCTAGTCTAGGCCACAACTGCATTTGCGCAGGCTGTGGTTTGGTGCTAGAAGCTTGTTCAGAAAGGCACGAACTACAAGTCTATTTATTTGAAAATGCCCCGCCTTACGACTCCCGCCCTGCAGAGGCCCTCCGACCCTTCTCCATCGAAGCGACGCAAGACAAGAGGAAATACGCTGAAGTTTAAGAAGGCAATGCATGAATGTGAGTCCATCAACTTCTGCAAATACTGGCATACAACAGCTGATAGAAGCCAACCGTAGCATCGTGGCCGATGGGGGACAAGAAACTGCCAGTCGAGGTTTACATAAACATCATAAAATACCTGTCACGTAAGAGCGTCGAAGATATGCGTCTGGTCTGCAAGGAAATGGAGGAGAAGGTATCTGGGGCCCTATTTGATCAGGTCGTTGTGCCCTTCAAGCCAGAAATATATGGAATTACGCCCGAACCTTCCTTAAGTAGTACCCAACATGAAGCTCTTATGGCCGAAATGGGACAAGGCTCAGTCATGTTACAAGACAAAGGAATGAGAGTCTTCCAGGGTTTTGGTGCACATATCAAGAAGTTTGCGTTATCATTTGAGTTCGAAGAAGATAAGTTGGCTCGGCCTCCGATCAAGAGTGACCAGGAAGCCATTACATCTTTCTGGGGTATCTACCGTTGGCCGTTCAAGGCATACAACAGGTACTCTCAACTTGAAGGGCTTGAGCAGACTGCAGATGAGACGAGAACGATGTCACAGGCTTTGCGACATATGACTAATTCCACAGAGCTGGGTCTGTCAGTTGACGGCGGGTTAGGATGGTTAGCAGGTCCGGACATCAATTCGAGAGTCGCTGATCGTGATGAGAAGAATACTGTCTTCGGTGCGTCGAAGAAGATGCTTCCAGATCTGACCACCAAGTCGGAGCGGATTCGAAGAGCCAATGCTATAGACAACTTAGGCGGGGTGTCTAGCGACGGTGCTAGTACTCATGAATGGACGTCGGTTGAAAGAATGTTGCGGGAAGCTGGCTATGAAGAGGGAGAAGAGCTCGATAGGTCGGTAGAAATACTTCTTGATCATGATAGGTCTGCTCTTGCATTGCCTAGACATCATAATCACGACTCGCCTCCTGCATCCCAAAGCTCTACAATTTCCGTATTATCACGAGGCCGGCCACGACTTCGTCCGGATACGCGCTTCGAAGCACTTCAACTTGTAACCCGCAACACTCATGGCGCAGTTCATAATCCCAATGGAATGGTATCATACTCAGAGGATGAAGACGAAGAAGGCTCTACAATTCCTGCTGAATGTGCAGTAAAGGTTGTAGCAGGAAAAGCCGACGCATCTACTTTGAAACCAAACGACCTCAACAACGCTCAGCGTGAGATGCTACTTGAAATGGAGTGGGCACAACGCGCTTTTATGCAGTCATATGCAATCGCCATCATGGATAGTCAGCCAACATTTGAGAACGTTACAACCTTTACAATCGCACGTCTTCCCAGTCGACATTTGCCTATCATTCATCGAAGTGACTTCTGGGACAGCCTGCCTCAATTAGAAAAGCTCTCTATTGCTATTATTCCCGACTGGCGCGAGGTCGTGAAGTTGCCTACGAGCTGGGTTCAGGATAGTAAGGTAGCTCCGTCGCAGTCAGTTCCAGGCGTCTACCATTTTCTAAAGGATCAGATTTCCGAGCGGAAGAATATAAAATCGTTACATTTCGAATGGCTATGTGGTGGAGAAGAGGCCCCCGGCATATTTTCTCGCAACCAAAACATCGTCGCAGCACCTCTGGTCCCGAAAGCTAATGACATGGTCAACAGACGCCGTCAACCTCCTGCATCAGTCCTGGATTTGTCATATGTCCAGCATCTCTCTTTGAAGAATTGCTGGCTTAGCCCTCATGTCTTAGAAGAATTCGGTTCGGCCCTTAAGAAAGGTGAACTACAAACTCTTAAGCTAGAGTCGGTTTCTTTGAGCGCACCAGTGGCCGCTAATGGACAACCAAACCCCCTCAATGGCCATCCTGCAAACAACCAAGCAGCACAGAATGCTCAAGCACAAGCGGTGGCTCAAATTGGTGTTGCAAATGGCTTTCCCGCCCTGGCGCATCTCAATGCTCCTAATGCCCACCACGCTTTTCACATCCACCAAGCTCAGCCGCAGCCGCATCCACCTCAGCAACCTGCTCCTCAAGTCGTCTCTGATTGGCTTGACCAACCACGCAGCGGTTCTTGGGCTCAAATTATAGAGACCTTAACACCAGGCGTGACGTTGGCAGATATTCGATACTCTCGTGATCTTGCTCCAAAACCACCTTCTCGAGAGCGGACTCATCTTAGAAAAGTTGAGTTCAAATCTTGTGGATATGTCCGTCTTCCGCTTGACTTTGTGCAAACGATGCTTGATCCCCCTGATGTACCAGCCGCACTGCCTACCACCATTACAAAGCGTATGGGGGATCTGGAGGGCGTGATGATGAAACACGGCGATTACTACCTCGGTATCATCATTAATCATATTCATCCGACGGAAGCGCAGGTACTTGAAAATGCGTGGGACATGAACATTGGGTGGGGCAGAGAGCGTGCTGAGCTAGCTGCAGATTCTGCGGTGGATGGTATCCGTGCTGCTGGACATGGCCGATTCACTGGTGTTATTGAGCCTAATCCAAGATCAACATCCCGAACACCTTCGTTTTCGTTAAGTTAAGCGTACTACCCTGCGTATGTTTGGGAACATTAAAGATGTAGTTGCAATGGATAGTTGCAAGTCCGTAGCTTCTACTACTGAAGGTTAATTAGAAGCGAGTGGGCGTACCCTTTTTTTTACAGCGTACCTACCTTTTGCTTCAGCGTTCTGGTTCCGGTTCTAGTTCTAGTCACTATATGCAATTGGTGATTAGGATCTGGATTTTATTTGAGTTGATAATTCCCCTGTTTGATTATGTCGAGTTTGTTTTAAAAGCATAGCGTGGTATGGATCTGGGTTTGGCAATGGAAATCAGCTTCGGAGACCTATGATTGGGATAGATGGATTTGCTTAATGGTCCCCGAAAGACAATTATGGTACCAATACCAGCTCGATAAATGTTATAGGTCATGCTCAGAAGCTTGTAAAGGTTAAATGTAGAGTAGCGAAATTAAAAATATGAGTGAAAGATTTCGGTGCTGTGCATCAAATGACTTTACGAAGGCTTGCTGGGTGGTAGGAAATCAATCCTTCTGAGACTTTTGTTTTATAGATGTGGTGGAATATGAACTAAAATAGTTTGTCGACTAGAGGTAGCTAAAGCGTATGCATCCCTAAGGTTACTTGAACTAAGATAGTGACTTGAGGTGAGATAATCCTAAATTGACTAAACTAAAATAGTGTCCTAGGAGGATTGCTTTGAGTCTCTTCCAGAAAGGAGTTACTACTTTTTGGAGTTGTGAAGTTAGAACTATGACTTCCTAACCTTGTGTTGCTTATATCGAGCTGTTCCTAAAACTTGGAAGCTGGGTTGAGAAGTTTTCACTCATGTACCCGCTCACCCATTCGTCTTTAGAACCTTCTCTAATTGAAATGTTTATCTACCACTATATAGTTTGGAATCCTTGCATTACAAGCTACTGAGACCCAACTTTCAAATTCTGTAAGGGTTAATGAGAATTATGTATCCTTCACCTACGTAGCATAATTTCATGGGTTAAGCTTGAAGTGCACTAACCCTCAAATAAAGATTGTAGCAGATGTGGAAGTGTGGTAGAAACGTTTTTTTGCTACGTGACCAGCAAAGTGCTAGTGAAATACAGCCCATCCGAAAGTGAGAGCCGCTTCAAATTCACACCGTATTGCCCCATTGCTAATAACCCCGGAATGCCCAACCATAAAAAGATCATCTATGCAGCGGTAATAGCACGACGGGTACGAGCACCACGTTGTCTTGAGCTCAAGTGTGCCTCCTCACGTCCAACAACAGCTTCCGACTTCTGTACAACCTCCTCGCCCTCGGTCAAGATCAATTCAATATGGCATGGGTTTGACATGTATGGGTTGATCTAGAAGGTTACACTTATCAGTCTTCTACTCGTTGAAGTTGTTTTAAAAGAGGGCTGCTTACACGACCATGGGCACGGTATGTTCGTCGACGTTGCTTTGGTGCCTGGTTGACTTGGATGTGCTTAACGATCAAGTTTCCAGTGTCAAGGCCCTTGGTATCAGCGTTTGCCTCGGCGTTCTTAAGAAGACCAAGGAGGAACTCGGCGGACTTGACTGGCCATCTGGCGCGGGAGACACCAAATTGCTTTCCTGCAAACCAAAACCAATCAGCCTTGCTCAAATGCTTTCTCCTTCATTTCCTGCTCCTCAGTGGTAACGTACCCTGTGCAGCACGTCCAGTTCCACCAGCGTAGCGTCTCATTGGGACAGCCTCCTTATGCTCCTGTACGTTCTCGAGGAACTTGATTGCTCGCTGCAACTTCCAGCCATTGATAGCCTGTCCCTTATAAGCCCAGAACGCGTATATAGATCTTCACTACATACCTGTGCAGTCTCTCTTGTGTTCTTAAAGGACACACGAAGATAAGCACCACGGGCTCTCGCTGATTTTGTCGGGTGGATCTCCTGTGCTGCGTAGCGTACCTAAAGACCATTGAATCAGTACTGTTGACCATACCAGCCGCGCCATAGCTAAGTTGAGGGCTTAAGGAGTTTTTCGTGAGGGGTTGGTAAAGGTCATCGCAGCCAGATCACTCAATCAGACCAATAGCGCTATAGAAACACGGAGATTTCGAGAGGTTTTGAGGACGTATTGCAGCCGGAGATGTTGATTGTACTAGCAATGCCATAGACAAACTGAGGTTTTTGAGAGATTTCGAGGTATCGCAGTCAGATGCGCTGATCAGACTTGCCCATAGACATGCTGCTTGCGGGCGTAAAGAGCGTTTATTTCGCAGCGAGATCGAGGAGCGTTCAAAGAAAAGGCACTCACCATCTTTGCGTTTGGGATGGCGGTTGGCGGCGTTGATATTGTCGAAATCGTTAATCTACAAAAAATCCAAATCTAGAGGTTTTCCTTAGATTTGTGTGCCTCGCTTGTGGGATCCGCCATTGTTATCACGTGATAAGATCCCCGCTCGTTTAGCGTCAAACTAGCGCATCGCACATTTCAAGATCTCGAAAAACGTAGTCTTTCTCGAACAAGCAAAGTTGAGAAGGTCAACTACGAGGTATCTCAATACCGCGATCATGTCTCTCGTATCGTAAGTTTTGTTCTGTTCCTTCCCTTGGATCCGGGTAGAATTGAAAGGAGCAATATATCGACGCCTCTACGAAGCCTGGCTGGATGCAATGTTTTTCGGAAAGCAAAGGAGAAATTCGCTGACATCTATACAGGGGCGAGAAGTCGAACTTCCAGTACATTCTGCGTTTGCTGAATACAAACGTTGAAGGGAAACGTTCGTGTTGCCGTCCTCTCTGAGCAATCTAGAACGAATAACTGACTTGGTATCTTCATTTTCAGAAAAGGTCATGTACGCCTTGACTAAGATAAAGGGTGTCGGACGCCGTTACTCCAACTTGGTTTGCAAGAAGGCCGATGTCGATCTCAACAAGCGGTATGGATTATGTTCATTTGAGTAGGAGAGAAATATGGACTAACAATTTCAAAGTGCTGGTGAACTTACTTCCGAAGAGCTCGAGCGAATCGTTACCATCATCCAAAACCCCACCCAGTACAAGATCCCAACCTGGTTCCTCAATCGTCAACGCGATATCGTCGATGGCAAGGACTCTCAAATTCTCGCCAACGGTGTCGACTCCAAGCTCCGTGATGATTTGGAACGCCTAAAGAAGATCCGCGCTCATCGTGGTCTTCGTCACTACTGGGGACTCCGTGTTCGTGGACAGCACTCAAAGACAACTGGACGAAGAGGTCGCACTGTCGGTGTCTCCAAGAAGAAGGGAGGATAAACGAATTTCAATGGGTTTACGGCTGGATGGAGTGTGGTCTGCTTGCAATGGATTTTCTGCACGGCATATGGCTTCGTCGCTATTCAGCATGAAGTGGTTTCTCTGGGTGTCATATTACACTTGGTTCATTTGAGCAAAAAATCAAAAACTCCAAAAACCATTCTTTACATGCTTTTTGTCTTCAAAGTGACATTGTGCCAATCGGATTATATCACAGGAAATTGCAAATGGAAATCTTTCAACGCCTTTTTATGCGCGCTAAACAACAAAACGCTTATAACTGGATATCATCAATCCTCATGGGTAACGGCCATATCAAGTACCTCAACACGCCCTTGACCCTTTGTTTCACCACCGATGAAGTCTCCCAGACCCTTGAAAGCACCTGGTTCTACAAATCCTACCACCTCCCACTCTGAGCCCATGATATCCTGAGTTTCCACTTGTTCAATGTAACTCAAAATTCGATCCTTAACAGTGCTCTTCGTTTTCTCATCTCCTTCCTCTGCATCAGGCGCCTTTGGTCCAACAGATTTCGTAGCTTGCTTCAAAACATTGGTTGGACAGGTAATGCGCAGTTTCATCCTCGCTCTCGCAACAGGTATTGGCTGATGATGAATCAAAGCCTTCATAGCTTCAAGGGCTTGACTCTTTGCACTCTTCGTAGCCACAACACCGGTCCAGACATGCTCCTTCGCCTTTAGCTTTGCCTCCCCATCTTCTCCAGTGGCTGGAGTACCGGCTCCACTCCCCCCCGCGCTCTTATCTTGCGCCTGTGAGCCCTGCGAGCTTAACATATCCAACGCCTTCTCAATCATACCCGTCGTATACACTCTCTTAGTCTTAGGGTCCACCAACTTGCTTGCTACGATGCTCAGCACCTCATTATGAACTCTCTCTAATTGCGCATGTCTCTCCTTCTCCCCCACCTGCAACTCTCCCTTATTCAAAATCTCGAGAATGATGTCGTTTACTGGTGTCTTTGGTCCAAAGGCCTTGGCAAGATCAGCCGTAGGTGCGGTCTGTCCCTTAGAAACGTTGAGAAAGACATTGGGGATTTGTAGAACGTTATCGAGATCCTTTTCGACTCCAGAGCGCCATTCAAGAACTTTGTTTTTATAACTATATGGTAGTATCAGTATAGCACTTTGACTAAAGTTTATTCCGAGCACACCAAGCAATTTCGAAGCGTTTCTTATTTTTCTTTAGTCGCACGAGCGAGACGTTGGTGAGTTTAATCTGGTTGGAAGGTTGATTAATAGGCATCTTGGTGTACTTGGGTGTCTTTGAAGAATGTAGTGAAGATATTTCCCGAAGTCGTATCTAGACTTTGCGTGGGGAGGGGCAGATGACGCCAGAGCCAATCCTAAGAGGTCATAACATGAAGTACTGGAAAATGCGCCGGTTATTCACAGCGCCTCACTGTGACTCCTATTGCTTCATTTTCGAGGTACTATGAGTCACAATATTTTCTCGAGAATTACTTGACATCATTTTCCTCTGGAGTGTATCCTTAGCACTGGTGAAGTAACTTACATAGGCACTCCAAAACAACTCAGTTACTCAAAATAGGCGAGTTACACAAAACAATTGACTTTTTTAAGCTAAGTCGGCCACTTAGTAAAACTCAGTTATTCAAAGGACACTTGGTAGTTGGGCTTTGTACTGTACGACTGGTTACTGAGCCGAGTGGTGTTCCTGAATCATGACCAGAGTTTTCAGCGAGTCGTAGGCAGACACGACACGTGAACAACTGCATCATGGTTGGTCTTATCTATTGTCCAGGCACCACCAACCACCAAATCTACAGGGTTGAGTAGCTCCAAGCTCCATAGCAACCGTAAGGCCCGCTCACACCTTGTGAAACTCATTACCCCCAAAGCTCTCCTTCTTCCCACTTCTTATCATCCTCAGTCATCACAACATCATATTGTGGTGATCTGATATCAATTTCCTTCATCTTTTCTTAAACTATTACCGTTATTAGCATTCATCATGAAGCTTCTCGCATCCACCCTCCTGTTGGGTGCTGCATCCGCGTCATACCCAGGTCAACAGGTCCTCAAAGACACTTTCGAAGCTGCAAAGCCAGTTGCTGATGCGTGGTCCAAGCCTCTTCATTCTATGAGCGATGCCTTGAAGGGCATGACAGCTGAGGCCAAAGGCATCTGGGATGAAATGGCAATGATGTTTCCTGCTGAGATGGAGAAAGCGTTAGTCGGCCTGTCTACCTATTCTGACACCACCAAACTTGACTAACGCGTACACGATAAATAGTACCTTTTTCTCTGCACCAAAGCCGCATACTCGCAAGCCTGATAGCCACTGGGACCACGTAGTGAAGGGAGCCGAAATTCAGTCAGTCTGGGTTGAGAACGCCAACGGCGAGAAGGAGAGAGAGCTCGATGGAAATCTCGAGAACTACAACATGCGTATTAAGAATGTCGATCCATCAAAACTCGGTGTTGACACCGTTAAGCAATACAGCGGTTATCTGGATGATGAGGAGAACGATAAGCATTTGTTTTACTGTGAGTAGTTCTGGAATCTCCTCGGCTACTCAGTTACTGACGGCTGTAGGGTTCTTTGAGTCGCGAAACGATCCTAAGAACGACCCCGTGGTAAGGAAATCCCCCCCCCCCCCCCCCGGGGGGGAAAACCCCCCAG
>JAJONI010000002.1:61539-72940 GCA_022190145.1 Pezicula rhizophila
CTATTGCAGGCAGATTCATGAACTCCCAGGCATGGCTTGAACCTTGTGAATCATGTCTCACACTTCCACATCTGTGTTTAAGAAGTAACACTAACTCACAAAGGTGCTATGGCTCAATGGCGGACCCGGTTGCTCCTCTCTCACCGGACTCTTCCTAGAACTTGGTCCTGCTTCTATTGACAAGAACGGAAAGCTTCACTCCAACCCATACAGCTGGAACGCCAACGCTTCGGTTATCTTCCTCGACCAGCCAGTCAACGTGGGTTATTCTTACAGTAGCGGCTCTGTCAGCAACACTGTTGCAGCTGGAAAGGATGTTTATGCTCTTTTAACTCTATTTTTCAAGCAGTTCCCTGAGTACGCGAAGCAGGACTTCCATATTGCAGGTGAATCATATGCTGGCCATTACATCCCAGTTTTCACTTCTGAGATTTTGTCCCACAAGAAGCGCAACATCAACCTGAAGTCCGTTCTTATTGGCAATGGTCTTACCGATCCATTGACTCAGTATGAAGGGTACAGACCAATGGCATGTGGTGATGGTGGTTGGCCTGCCGTTCTTGGCGAAAGGGAATGCCAGGCAATGGACAATTCTCTTCCTCGCTGCCAAAGCCTTATACAGAACTGCTACGACAGCGAGAGCGTCTGGTCTTGCGTCCCAGCCGCCATATACTGCAACAATAAGTAAGTACCTTCTCAGTGCTCCTGAATCGTCATTTGAGGTACTCCTAAGTTGTATTGAAAAAATTGGGCTAACCGAGATTTTCACTACAGTATTTTGGGTCCTTATCAACGAACCGGCCAGAACGTATACGATGTTCGTGGAAAGTGTGAGGATAGCAATAACCTCTGCTACTCTGCTCTGGGATGGATCAGCGACTATCTCAACAGAGCAGATGTCCAAAGGGAACTCGGATCAGAGGTTAGCAACTACGACAGCTGCAACTTTGATATCAACCGAAACTTCCTGTTCCAAGGCGACTGGATGAAGCCATTCCACCGTCTTGTACCTGGCATCCTGGAGGAGATTCCAGTCTTGATCTATGCTGGTGATGCTGATTTTATGTAAGTTGCTAAACCCCATACTACACCAGCGTAGTACTAACGACTTTTCCAGCTGCAACTGGCTCGGCAATCAAGCCTGGACTGAGGCTCTTGAATGGCCTGGACAAAAGTCATTCAACAAGGCCAGCATCAAGGACTTGGAGCTTGACGGCGAGAAGTACGGCAAGTACAAGACTAGCGGTAACCTTACATTTATGCAAATCTTCGCCGCTGGCCACATGGTCCCAATGTACGTATTCACCAAGTCAAACTCTTCCAGTGGGCAAGATTTTGGGGTGTTGAGATATATGTACTCTCAACATATGCCCTACTGCTCCAAAAAAAACTGCTTCGCACCCTCCCCCATTCTAGAAAGACAGATACTTACCACGTATTAATTTAGGGACCAACCCGAACCCAGCTTGGATTTCTTCAACCGATGGTTGGGAGGAGAGTGGTTTTAAATTAACCCGGCTTTCAGGAGCTTCTCATAATCCCACCCTATGAGTTGCGTGGGTTGCAGATAGATAGATAACGGAGAATTTCTTTTGTTTTGGCGTTGGGGAAGTTCTTTTGGACAAGTACCTAGGCAGTTAAATTGAATTGGATCTATAGAAAGCACAAAATCTTCTGCCGTATTCGCTAAGTGACTTAGTTGACTTGGATAATTAACTAACTTGATTTGGGTAACTTGCTTGACTTGAGCAACATAGTTGGTTGACTTTTAGGTAATGAGCGCGACACTTTGTACCCAAAAGGATGACTTGACCACTGTAGTAACTCACTTAGCTTTGTATTTTTAATCTTGTTGCACAGAAGAGGGAACAAATGACTAGCTCATAACCGTTGAGTCCAAACAAACTCTAAATTTGGTCGGACCACCAGGGACTTCGTAAAGGCACATAACATAATAAGAGGCATTGTATTTCGCTTCCCTAGGATTTCGAATGATCTCCAAATATCTCCCTGTCATATTAACTGCGGTCAGATATGATCGATAAAAAGCTTCAGTTCAGTTAGTCAGTACTATGCGTCGAGATTATTGTGAGATCTCTTATCGCAAGTGGAGTGGTGCGTCATGCAATAAATAGGTACAGTAAGAGGACAACGGCGTATCCTCCTGCTGTTTCTATCTAAGCGTCCAGATCTTCACTCGCCGCGGCATCTGTGCAGAACAATAAGCAATATCAGGATAAAGTACGGAGTAAGCTGAGTTCCACTTCCACTGCTGGAAAGCTGCAAGCACCAACCATCCGGTGTAACCAGGGTAGCGCAGACGGCATAGTCAAGCACCCCACATCACATATTCTATCCATTCCTGTAGAACTTTCGGAACAATTATAAAAGTCGTTGCTCTCCTCTCCTCTTCTCTGCTCTTTTTCTTTTCCTTCTTCTAGAGTTTTGGAGCTTTAGGACTTTACGCTAAGGTTCAATTGCCATCATGCTTTCTTCAAATCCTTTCCTACTTCTAGGTGCGGCACTTTCTACGGCAGTTGTCGCGCAGTTTGTCACTCCGCCGACAGATCTAATTAACGCTACGGGTTACTATGGTGTCCCGGTTAGATATAAAGAAGTCCCAACAGGAATTTGCGAGTTGGATCCAAATGTGAAGAGTTATTCTGGTTATGTTGATGTTGGGGAGGATGAACACATATTTTTCTGGTGAGGCTTCTAGCTTCCGATTTTTGGAAGTTGTGGACTTACAGATAGTTGTACAGGTTCTTCGAGGCAAGGAACCAGGATCCTACAACCGCCCCATTGACAACTTGGATTAATGGTGGACCTGGATCGTCTTCTATGATAGGTCTCTTTCAGGAGAATGGCCCTTGTGGTGTCGATATAAATGGGGAGGTTTATAACAACCCATACTCTTGGAGTAATGTTTCAAATATGCTCTACATCGACCAACCTACCCAAGTAGGCTTCAGTTACAGCAAAGCGGTACCAGGATACATCTCAAACAGTGGCAGCAATGCTCTCATTGTTTTGCCAGATGCCACTTGCCCTGATTATGCAGAAGCATTCGGAACTTGTGCGACTTATTCATACCAGAACGAGAGTTTGACTGCCAACAGTACCAGTAACGCGGCACCTAATTTCTGGCTTACGCTTCAAGGATTTATGGGCGCTTTCCCAGAATACTCAAGAAATGGATTTCACTTCAGCACGGAGAGTTATGGAGGTCATTATGGGCCAATTTTCAACGAGTACATCGAGGCGCAGAACGCCAAGAACCTTACTGGAGCTCACAAGATCTCCCTTGAGACGGTTCTGATCGGCAATGGCTGGTTTGACCCTCTAATTCAGTATCAAGCGTACTATAATTTTACCGTTTATCCAGGCAATACCTATGATTACTCTCCATTTAACGCCAGTATACAAGCACAGTTTTACAATAATCTCTACGGTCCCGGGAATTGCGTAGATCAGATTAAAGACTGTGCAGCTCGTGGCATCGATGAGATTTGTGCAGCTGCAGATAACTTTTGTGCGAATGAGGTGGAGTCCATGTACGACATCTATCTTGGTAGAGACGAGTACGACGTCCGAGAACTCACCCCGGATCCTTTCCCATACAGCTTCTATGTGGATTACCTCAACACCCCTGAAGTACAGTCTGCCATCGGTGCTTATCAGAACTTCTCGGAGTCGTCAAACTCTGTGTATCTTGCTTTCACGGCAACAGGTGATGATAACCGAGAAGATGGTACTATTGCAGCTGTTAAAGGTTTACTGGATCAAGGTGTAACAGTTATGTTATATTCTGGCGATGCAGACTACAACTGTAATTGGCTGGGTGGTCAAGCTGTTGCTGAAGAAATTAACGCTACTGATTTCGACAGCGCTGGATACACTAACATTACCACATCCGACGATGAAGTTCATGGCCAAGTTAAACAAGCAGGGATTTTCTCTTTTGTACGCATCTACGAATCTGGTCATGAAGTGCCATTTTACCAGCCGCTTGCAGCTCTTGAAATCTTCGAGAGGGCCATTACTGGGAAAGATATTGCTACGGGAACGGTTAATGTGACAGAGGGGTACTTGACGGAAGGAACCAAGTATTCTGAATACAGGGAAGGTAATGGGACTATGCAGTGGGATGTCCTACCTACCAATGCGACTTATGATCCTGATACGGGGGCCCCGACTGTGGAGAAGAGGTTGGAATTGAAGAGAGCGTTAGGAGAGGGGGTTTTGAGTCATGCTGGGAAGAAGTTTAAGGCATGATTTTTGAAGGGAATGATGATGAGAGTCTTTGGGAAGTAATGAGAAAATTTATAATGAAGTTGGGGGATACAAGGTCGACATTATGAAAGTATTATGATAGTACATTACTTTAATGTTAATGAAATTATCCTAAAAGAGGTTCCTTAAATCTGGCTACCTCAATTTCAGCTTCTCGTACCAAATACTGTAAACCGGAGTGATTGGAAAGCACGAGAACACTGATTTTCTATGGGACAGTTTCATCACTTATACCTGCATTTAGAATGCAAAGCGACTTACTTTGTGGTTTGGGTAGCTCACTTTACTTCAACTTAACTAAATCAATGAATGGATTTGAATGAATCAGTTGGGTGCGAGAAATCACCTTCCTAGATTTAGCGAAGACAGGTTCTAAATAGAGCGTTGGACAACTCCCTAAGTACTACGCTGTATGCAATATAAAGGTACTATACGCTCTCAAAATATCTCGAGGTTATGTAGCTTTCTGCTTTTAAATGTTTGTGTAATTGGGAAGTCTATGCAATCGCATGCTGTGAGCTTCGTGGAATGCTAGCCGTGGGTGGTGTGTTGTTTGGGCGGTATGGTATACAAAAAGTAAGAGTTAGTCGAGAAGAAAAGATAGAAGACCTCTTTGTTGTTTTGGTAATGCTAAGATATGTGATTAGAAACTAATGAAGACGATACGGAAAATGTAATGCGAGGAAAGGTGAAAGTAATTTTTTTTTAAAAAAAATTTCTATGAAATAATACTCTATGTACATGACGAAGGGTATGAGGTTTTCTGGAGAACACAAGAGCAAGATACTTACATCTCTGTAGGGGCAGGCAGTCAAATTTCTAATGTATTCTCTGTCGGCAAGCAAAAAGTGGGTTTACCTTCTAGCGAAGAGGAATCGGCGCTGAGTCTCTTTCCTAGTATTAGATTGACGGATTGCCTTACTGCCTATTCTAAGATAACTTATAGTTAGGCGACTTGCTTGGGATGTATCGGGAGTAAGTCGAAAATCAAAAGCAACTGGGCAATCTTGGATAAAACACGAAGATAAGCACCCTGAGCTTCGCTGATTCTGTTTACTGGATCGATCTCTTGGGCTGTGTAGTGTACTAACAGACTATTGATTCAGTACTGATGGCCTACTAGTAGCGCCATAGCTAAGTTGGAAATAGTAATCGGTCCAGAGCCTATTTCCTAGTCACAGATTGACTTCCAGTACATCTTGCGTTTGCTGAATACAAACGTTGAAGGGAAACGTCCGTGTTGTCGTCCTTTCTGAGTAATCTAGAACGAAGAGCTGACTTGGTGGTGTCTTGACTTACAGAAAGGGATATGTACGCCTTGACTAAGCTAAGGGTGTTGGGCACTGCTAGTCCCAGCAAGCTATGGACATAAAACAGTGCCTTCCTCCTAGCTTCATTCTTCCCCAACATTGGCACTTACTAGCGTTAGGCCTAGCTCTTGCGCAATGCAATAGAAGACAATGTGATTCCAGGTTGGGATAGATGCAATAGCGTATTTCTAAAGAACACAGCAGACAGCTCTAAGGAGCGCTTCCATTTCTACGCGAGGATAAACTAACTGCTTACGCCAGCCACCAGGAACGTTTATTCAGCTGCTTTGCTGTAGATGTAAACGCACAAGGAGATAAAAACAAGCCTAGAGCAGCACTTCACATTGCCGCTGGAGGAGGGATTATCAATTGACCAGGCTGAAGCTCTGATTGGCCCTTATAAAAGATTATCGTTGTAGGAGAGGTATTATATTTTTTATAGCATCCAAGCATAATATGTAGGTATGTATCAACAGACAAATTGCGAAGGTCCACCTGTATGGCAAAAGGAGGTTCCGCACTCAAAGGTCGTTGGGAATTGATCTAGTCTGTTACACACATGGTGTATCCAGCTCAAGACCAGGCTGTGAGAGAGAGGCTTGGCCGAGCGAGGCATAAGACAGTTGGTTTAATATCAAAAAGAAAAGAAGCAAAGCTGAAAGACGGAAATAAGTGGTAGACGGGCTTTGTAGAGAAATTAAAATACGTAATATTTGAGGTTTTGGCCATGCTTGGGTTCCTGTGGTGGTTGCACGGCGCAGACAGTCTTGACTTGGCATCCCACAAAAGCCCATAAGGTCGCATTCCATAATGTTGCCACAGCGGTAGCTACCAAAAGCGACATGACGAAGCACCACGTCAAAACTTGAGGGTGAAGCCCGTCTATCCGACTTGGCCTGGGGCTGAAGGGAGAAGTAATCTCGGCATTCCAGTCATCGAGATCAGAAGCATAACATAATGACCAAGATGTTACACTGATTGTCCAGAGATGTGTGTGTGTATGTGTTTGTTGCGTGATGCTTGGGCAATTGATGAATGGAGAAAATTATTTCTTTTGGGGGTCGAAAATTAAAATTGAAAATTAAAAAAAAATTAAGCGACTCCCACTCCAACAAGGTCGGGGCGTCGGGCGGTGTCAAAGGAAAACCTTGGCACCGACACGCCGACCAGTCAGTATCATAGTATCATACGGAATGTCCCAGTAGAAACCACCCTACAGTATCTTCTTAATGCAGCAATTCATCGCGTGCGGCTTGTGATAACTGACTGCGCTTCGGCATTCCCTGGTCAGAAAGATGCGCACGCGACCTTCCGAGCGCCTTATCATCAATCACCGTATTTTTTTCGCATTTGTATGTTCGAATACGCGGGTATTTTTCCTCCCCTATTTTGCTTCTGTGATGCGAATGGCATACTCCATTTGGTAAAAGGAAAGACAAGGTTCCATAACCTCCGTGCCCCGATTGCCTGCTGCACGAAGGGTTACTTACTTACTATACTGTGATAACTGTGATGCAATCAATAACTGCACGACCCTGTTCTGATCTACGCTCGTTGGAGATCGTGCAATGCACAGCCTTCATCATGGCCAACTACTACTCAAACTAGCCATTGAAGTAGCTATGATGGACTAGCTCAAACTGAGCCCTTCTAAGTCTCGTTTTTAAGGTCCGACGTGCGGGTACGAAAGACTAAACTCCCTCCCTCTGTACCTATCGCCGCTGAAATGATCAGATAAGCGGCGTCGTGGATGAAATAACCCTGCAAACCAACTTCCTCTACAAGCGCCAAGTAACCACTTCGACCAACACTGAACCATTAACCCCGGTGAGCTGGTCCGAGATAGAAAGATCAGCCATGGCTTTATTATGTAGCCTCCACTTCCCTTTCGTCACTTCTCTCCCTATCTCTTGCTCTGCATGCTCTCAACATGTCAGGACATTACTTCGTTGCACTCTTCACATAGTAACTACGCTGCAAACGACATCAAGAAACGAGAGGCGTACATCTCGGCCAGCCTCACTCAGCACGAGTAAGGAATCTGCAAGATATGCAGCTACGCAAATCTCTACCTCTACCTCCACTGAAGTGAGGTGACATGCCACGAGCTATAAGGACGTCCCAATCGACGCTTGGTCGAGATGTGATAATACGCCGCTCTTTCCGAGCATTGCTCTTTGCTATCATAGTGGGGGTTGTTTACAGATATTGCTGGATAGGTAGGACCAGATCTCTGGCAGTCCTTACCCCGAAACATGACATAGCAATAGCTAACCTGTTTCCAGATGCCTCTGACCCTTTCAAATGCGGTGCCCTTCTCAACAAAGGCCAATGGCTCGACCCCAGTCCAGCAAGGAGTACACGACGACCCTTTCAGAATTGGCAGCCCCCCGGATGTATGATGCACGAATATAAGAAACAAGACATACAGTCCTGCTTCCAGAAGCGGAGGCTTGTTTTCATAGGGGATTCCACGACTAGACAAATATTCTGGGCTGTTGCGAAAAAAATGGATCAGGAAAGAGCTCGGGAGGAGATGGAGGAAATGCTGGACCTAGATGAGAAGCATTATGATCTCGATTTTGAGTCTGACGGAGTCACGGTGCAGTTCATATGGGATCCTTTCTTGAATTCCACAGGACTAGACCATGAATTGAAGACGTTCCGGCCAAATCCGACTGAGGAGGATATTTCCAGTGGACAAGATGATAGTGCTGCTTTGATAATGCTTGGGTCTCCCGGGCTATGGTACGCAAGGCATGGGCATGAGAACTACTTCAAGGACTTCAGGGACACTATTGATAAGATAATCCCCTTTATGGACCATGCTCCAGCAGAATCACCTATGATCCCCATTCAAAAGCCATATCCAGCCCGGAATAAATCACCAAACTTTCTTCTACTTGCGCCGGTTCAGGTGCCTTGGTATCAGTTTCTATCTCCATCAAGGGAGAAAACTATAACTCCAGAAAAGATAGATCTCATGAACGACTACTTGCAACAGGTCTCAGCCCACTCCAACGCGGATGTTGTATGGAGCTACACCCTGATGACATGGGCTGGCCGCGGAGAATACGAGGAGAGCGGCCTACATGTGGTTGAAAACGTTGCTCACCGCAAAGCAGATGTACTTTTAAACCTAAGATGCAATTCAGATGCTGAAGCGAAAGGCTATCCTTTCAATCGGAGTTGCTGCAGTAACTATACAAGTCCGGGTCCAGTTCAGTGGATCATCATTCTTGTGGGAATGTTTGGGATACCTACGATCACCGTTATCCGCCGGAAGCAGGTCGTTCGGATAGGTCGATATCTACCATCGCCGGAGATTATGAGCGCTCTGATGGTATTTATACTGGTTGTATGCTACTGCTTCTACGCCGATCGGACACAAGTTTTCGAAAAAGAGCAGAAGGAATTCCGGCAGACAGAATTCTTGGGGGCATGCTTGGCTGTATTTGTGGCTGGGATCGTGTCCGTAAGGAAGAGCAAGAGTTCAATGCAGAGGAACGAGAAAGCGATCGCTGCTCCCACGGACACGAGCATTTTCCTTTCGAGGGAGCAGAGTGATGAGTGGAAAGGCTGGATGCAATTTGTGATCCTGATTTACCATTATACACACGGCTCTCAGTCCCTTTGGATATACGAAATTTTTCGCCTGCTGGTGGCATCATACCTGTTTATGACTGGATATGGCCATACGATGTATTTCTTGCAAAGACAAGACTACTCTCTCAAACGTGTCGGAAGTGTCCTGGTCCGACTCAACCTGCTTAGCTGCACATTGCCTTACATGATGCGCAACGACTATATATTCTACTACTTTGCGCCACTAGTAAGCTTTTGGTTTCTGATTATCTACTTTACTCTCAAGATCGGAAAAGATGGAAATATTAGTGTCTGGTATTTACTCGGCAAGATCTTGCTGTCTGCTATGCTGGTAACTGCTTTCACGCTGATACCAGGCATCCTGGAAAATATTTCTTTAGTACTGCAATATACCTGCGGAATCAGGTGGGATATGGTAGAATGGCGATTCAGGTCTTTCCTCGACATGTACATTGTCTATATTGGCATGATAATCGCTACCCTTTATCATCGAACATGCCAACTCAAGTCCGACTCCGCGAGCGCCGGAACACTCATTGACGATATCATCAACGTCATCCTCGAATACCCGCGCATCTTCAAAACCTTTACTATTACTCTTGCGCTTTTCCTTCTTCCTGGGTACTGGGCATTAACACGGAGATCCCCCGATAAGATGGACTTTAATTGGTGGCAACCATATATTTCTTTCATTCCGATCCTATCCTTCGTCGTTCTACGCAACTCTCACCACATCTTAAGGAGCTACCACTCGTCGTTATTTGCATGGCTCGGCCGTTTCTCGCTGGAAACATATCTCCTGCAGCACCACATCTGGCTGGCTGGCGACTCGAGTGGTCTGTTAAGATTGGGATTGTTCAGTCGATGGTCTGAAGCCGCAATCTTGACTCCTCTGTTCATCTGGATCAGTTGGCGTACAGCAGATACCACGCAAAAGCTCACTGGCTGGATCGTAGTCGGCAGCGATCTCCCATCGTGCAACATTTCCTCTCCTGTCACGGCTGTGCCAGGCTTCATAAATACAAATGTATATCTACCTCGAGTCTCCCCTGACCTAGCGCCGACACCATCGAAGGATTTTAGGATGGATTTTGGAAAGGGCAAGCTTGGTATGTGGGTTGCAAGGCTAGCAATGAAGTTCAGAGAGGATTTGAGATGGCGGCTAGCGTTGATCCTAGGCGTTATGTGGGTTTTTAATGTTACTTACCGGTAACTGGTGCGAAGAGACAGAATATGAAATTAAGGGAAGGAACTGTTGAGTTTATGTAAAAAATCTAGTAATGAATACAAGTCTAATTTTCAGCACTATTCCCTCAGTGACGCTTAAAAAGCGAAATTGTCAAGCTGCTTCTAGTATTGTGTTATAGGTGAGATTAAGATGCGCTGAGTGCGCTACAATCTGCGTTATACATGGCGATATAAGTACCGTGTGCAAAAGAACATCTTGAGCAGGAGTGTAAGAGATGCTAAGTAATACAACAGAAGCCAAGTTAAAAGTGCAGAAGAGAGAAAGCTTCGGATGAAGCATCCGCAACTTGCAACTCGATAGTCTACTACTGAGCTACAAGAGCTTGCATCAGACTCAATAAAGAAGTGTTCTCAGGGAGTTTAGTCGTTAGATGTTTATGAAGTAATAGATTGAAGTTGGGTTAAACGTATTTCTAACAGCTTCGCTTAACAGTTTATAGAGTACTACTTAACTACTATAGCGTTGACACTAAACCATAAGAAGGCAAGGGCGTCGGTAGCATCAACCACCCTAAAACGCTAAAACCCCAAAATGAAACAAAAATTACAAAAAAAGAAACCACAAAACTCCAAGCTATCAAGGGATAATTCAACCTTGATAGCTCTTAGAAACCACTCAGCCTGTGAGAAGTTTTAAAGGGGCAAATAACGCATCTGAAAGGGCGGGGTCCAAACTTAAGTAGATCGAGAGTCCAATTCATAAGCAAGGGCGGCAGCAGGTAGTTAGTTGCAGCAACTTAGTTGAGCAATAATATCTTACAGCTTATCCAAACAGGAAGTTATTTACTTGCTTTCGCCTAATTGGGCTCTTATAGTAAATAGAAGGTACACTTTCACACAACACAATTCTTTTTCGGTTAAAGTATGCTAGTCAAAATTGTATCTTTATTTTAGGATCCCTACTAGTTATTTCAGTCTTATAGGCTCAACTCTTAATCACTTAA
>JAJONI010000002.1:72950-121156 GCA_022190145.1 Pezicula rhizophila
ATCCTTCTCCTCTATTGATATTAAACCTATGTCAGAATGTTCTCTTTCGACTATTTTGTAGATTAAACTACGAGAATCACACAATCTAAAATTTTATTAATACAAACTCTAGGAGCTCGAAGTAATATAGACGTAATAGCAAATGACAGGCCCTAAGAACGGTGTGGGCGATTTTTTGAGTGTCGCAAGTGTAGGTTTGCGGGAATCACAATTTTGGCATTGGGAAGCATTGAGCGTTGCCAGTTACCTAAGCGAGGAAATAAAGGGGGAGACTAGCGCCAAATTAGCGGAAACTTAGATGTAGTGTGAGGATAAATAAATCCGCCCCTCGGATTGGGAAATCCTCGACAGACAGCGAATTTCTTCAACACGTTTACATTGCATCTCGTCGATTTACATAAGACGTCCGACAAGTCGATTGCGCACTTTTCTTCAGGTGGAGACAACTAGACGAAATGTTTCCTATACCTATGACACGTCATTTTTGACGATATTGGAGTTTTCTTTTCAATTTAGCTTCCAAAAAGGGTAATTGGTTTACCCGGATTACTATTCTTCGATTGAATTGCTCTTCGAGCGCTTCTTTCTGCATGAGTCTGAGACGAAGTTGGAAAGATAGAAAGATGATATTTGGCAAGGGAGTTCCGGCCGATTTAAAAACGACATCTGGCCTTAACGCTTGATTAGGTATCTTTATGACCAGCTAAAACACTTATGCTCACTCATTTTGAAAACCCTCACCCTGTCAACTCTTCCTTACAACGTGAATCATTCAGTTAGTCCTGCCTCTTCTCCACTTCTCTCTCTCCACTGGAGTTATCCTCTTCAAAAACACTACAAACCAACAACCAAAACAATAGCCGAGGCACTGTCCCAACCCTCCAATTCATTCCCAGCAAGCTCTGGTGTCTAGCCAAAATACGACAGAGCCACACCTGCTTCTACTAAAGACTAGCATATTAATCCCGAGACTTGAAGTCGAGGCAACGATATTTCACATGGAGTCTCAAAAGTAGGAGTGTTGTAATTGGGGAATATGGAAGCTAGGGAGGGCATAGCAGCCTGCTCAGTTTTCTGACTTTCAGGAATCATATACTTATCCTGAGCTTGTCATGCTATAGTTGGGAGAGTGACTTGTGAATGCTGAGTTTGCTGCAGAGGATAGATGGATAGTGGGGTTGGATTAGACATGCGCTGAGCTGCAAGTGTATAAAAAGCAATGGAATCATCTTAGAGCGCGTTTTCTCTGTGAACAGTCTGTCTCCTAAGGCTCTTCTAAAACTATTGATGTCTCGCAACCCTTTATCACCACTGAATGTTTATTTGATAACAAGCTAGGAAGTGTCTTTGATTGCTTTGATTTGTCTAATTATCCTTACAAACACGCAAACACTAACGCCTCCCACGTCTTAGACCATCTTCGTAGTAGTTTACAGACAAATCTTTGTGGTTTTGAAACCACCTGATATTGTATTAAAGGGTTCTTGGTGATACCGACAGTTCTTGTTTTCCCTCTATGGGTTGTTACATAGTTATGCAGCATCTTGGCCTCGCCATAAGCTCTAACACCTAGTTTAGTGTACATATTAAAGTGTCCAAATATAATTCTGCAATCTTTGGCCCTGGACCGAAGCGCCTCTGCCTCGAGAATTTGTACAAGCACTGAGACATGGAATGGCATTGAGAACATTGGCCTTTGAAGTTCCTTTGGACTATTTTAGCAGGCGCCAGTTTGGTATATGGACGAATCGAGGGGCGGATGAGATGCCTGATTCTCCAACCAGATCGTATCTCTCACCTAAGTTTGATGTATGCTGTATAGGTCTGATAGTAGCTGCTACATCGGCCTTTAGCATCTGTGCACTAATAGGATCCTTGTGACTGTGATAGGCTATAGTCGAATTCATGCAGTAAGCCATTGCAACTCTGACATTATTGATTTGTACCTGCATTGGCGAATCACTCGAACAGGCTCTTCTTGGGGTTGTTTTCGCCTTCGTGTCGTCGTTGATTCTAAACGGGTGCGGGCAATTGTTCTTCAGCTCCAACCAATAAATATCAGTCAGCTTATGTGTGGTAAGCATTTGAGCAGACTACCGACAAGCCACGCTGAAATGTTGGAGGCCTTATGAACTTATTGACGTTAATGGCTTCTGTCACCAATGCGCTTCCAAGTGTGGATGGAAGGGGTCAGATCCGTATACTGACAGCAATGGCTCTGCAGGTTTAGACTGAGCGAGTAACACCAGTGCATTAATACTGGGTTAAAGGTTAAAGACCAGCACATTGCATCCGCATAGAGGGCTAGTACTGCCTCTATAGTGATATGCATAGCTAGAATAGGAAAGGCTTTCAATACGCGCTAAAATTAATAAATCGACAAGTTCTGTGGAATGACGTTCAGCCATAGCCTGGAAGAGATGCAGCTGCTGTAGATGCTGGGTAGATTGTCCAAGATGAACGGAGACTAATCGAGACGAGATCACAAACTCTAGTATCAAATAAATGCAAGAGGATCGGGATCAAGAACTTCAAGGAAATGAGAGATGGAATATCTGATTGCATTGCTGTAGGTGGGGGATTGAAGGCTCTGTGTATTTTCTATAGTGATAGTTACAGATGAGCAGCAAACTTGCTCGTTCCTTTTTTTTTTATCTTTTCCCGAAAGCCAATGGGAAGATAGATGCAAAGATCTCACATCACTTGACAGCTCTGAGATGGTACTAAGGTAGTGAGATGCGGGGAAATAGCAACAACAATACTTCTCCGGATGCTTCCTACTTCATCCCCTATATTCCAAGAACTTTAATCCTTTTCGTGCTTTCTTTCCTGCACTGTCAGCTCGCTCTTCTTGAGAAGTCTCAAGCGCAGAAGGAAAAAAGTGAAAGTTGTGGCTCGTATGTGGCTCCTATATCAAATGGTCACGTGCTTCAGTTCTGCCGTGTTCCAAGTTACAGTTGGTTTCCACAGGCCAGATTCTCAGCCGCCCCGCCCCGCCCCCCAAAGTACAGAGTAATGAGTGGGGCCGGGGGGGAGGGGGGTAAAAGATCTTCAGCAGCAGCAAATGAGGCCCAGATTGTCGAGGTCTTTGAAGACAGGTAATAATAAATCCTGTAATGAATGAGATCGGCTGAAAGGATGACGACCCATCTTGACCCCCACTTTGTTTACTCAGATTTACGCCTACTATGCCTTCCCCCCAAGCGCCATGCAAAAAAACATGTAAAAAAAAAAAAAAAAAAAAGAAAAAGAAAGCTGACGAGAGGCTTCATTCGTTGTGCGGTATCGTATCACACACACAGCCTTGCCAGCTGCTGCCGGTGTCAAGCCCCCGTCTAGTCGGACGTATCTCGATGTAGGACATATCCCCGTATTTCTAGAACCTCGGATCTTGATTTTTGTTGGGAATACTTCGTAGGGAACTGGAGCATACCCCACTTGCTTGCTGCTAGACATAACATAGTACCGTGTGTGTACTGTAATGGGAACCGCAAAGGCGAAGCGAGGCGAGGCGAGATGGCTGGGTCCTGGGAGCAGATGAAGAAAATGAAGAAAATTGAAGGGGTTTAGGACTTATATATACATATGTCATTTGTTACCCAGGTGAACAGGAATAATATGGAAGGGACCATGCAGTGTAGTGGTGATGCTGACATGACGAACTGGCTCAGACGCTTGAGGCTGCTGAGGCTGAAAAGTCAGGGTCACCGTAGCCAAGCGAGCGCAGGGACAGGCACTCCCGTCCGCCGTCCTCAACAATTTCCTAAAGAAGCATGTCAGCACGACAGCACAAGGCGCTACTGTTACTTTCATACAATAGGACAACCAAGAAATATTAAAATGCACATGTCTCAATGTACACTACCATCACCAACACAACCCAAATCCAATCCCAAATTCAAGCCGAGGCTCATTCCTCTGAGGCTTCGGTACCGCGCTCACTTGTCCCATTTCCCAGACAGGAACCCTTACCGTTTTGCTATACTCCAAACAGGAGGAGGGAGGAACGCAGGAGCGTAGGAGGCGTTTAGTGGCCCCTCCCTTCCCATAGAAGCATTTATTACATCAACAGCTTCATTTTTCCACTCCCCTTCCCCCACCGTCATCTCCTCCTTTCTCTCTCTCTCCTATCCTACCTATCCTTTCTTCTTCTTTCCATTTTCCCCGTCTACGTCTGTTCTCATACTAATACTTTTCACCTTTCCGAATGTATTGCTAATTCTGCACTTCCGTGTTTCCAACCATCCGAACTTTACGGCGCTGTCGTGTGCTCAGACTTTCCTCTGCACCAAGTTCCTCCTGCTTGGACTTTTGTGCCAGTGAACACCCACCTCCAAATCTCGAATTCTCACGCATTCGACATTCCCCAGCTACACACACACCATGGCCACTGTACAGGTCTCGGTTCCCCCCTCCTCTCTCTTTACCTTTCCTCCGAGAAACGATCCACCAACTCTCCCAGCTGCTCCCGCCGGCTTGACACTCTCTGCTCCACCATATACCATTCCAGCCAAACTATTCAACGATCTCCTCGATGTCAGGGTCCCAATTACAATTGCAAGCGTCTATGCGGTAACGGTAACGGCCTTGAATGCCTACAACAAATCCAATGGCAATAAGCCATGGCCCATCAGCAAGACCAAGCTTTTCTTCTGGTTCGTTGTTGCGCATAATATCTTCTTGGCCGTATACTCAGGTTGGACATGGTGGGGAATGTTTACAGCTCTGCAACGAGTTGTGGTAAACCCAACGGGCCCTGCAGGCCTTGTAGGCACTGTAGACAGCTTGTGCAAAATGCATGGTACACCGGGCCTTGAAAATGCCATTACCTATAATGCGTCGCTCTCTGAATGGGTCTCCGGATCGCCTTCAACTGTTCTCCTGAATGGTGCTGGTGCCCCTTCTAACACGGATTTGGGTAGACTATGGAACGAGGGACTTGCATTCTACGGCTGGATCTTCTATCTCAGCAAATTTTATGAGGTTCTTGATACTGTCATTATTTTGGCCAAAGGAAAGAGGAGCTCGACTCTGCAAACGTATCACCACGCCGGTGCTATGATGTGCATGTGGGCTGGTATTCGCTTCATGTCTCCTCCTATTTGGATGTTCGTCTTTGTGAACTCTGCAATCCACGCTATTATGGTAAGAACATGCATGGCTTTCTGTGATTGGACAATCGCTAACGTCACGTCCAGTACACTTACTATACCTTGACGGCCTTCTCGGTACCTATCCCAAATGCGCTCAAGAGAAGCATCACAACAATGCAAATCATCCAGTTCTTGGTCGGCGCATCGTACGCATCTCTCCACTCCATTGTCTCATACAGCATTCCCGTCCAGGTCCTGAATGAGAATGAGCTTCCGTCGGTTGCAACTAGCGCCGTCTCATCTGTGGCAGCGGCAGCAGCAGCAACATCAGCTGGTGTCGGAAACCTACTCAAGAAGTACCTCTTCCGTGCAGCGGGCGAGGAAGGTCTCGCTGGAAATGTAAATGGTGCATACGCAGAAGGCCAGGTAGATCAGCTCAAGGAAGCTTACCAAGGCTCAGCTTACGTGCAGCAATACCGCACCGAGTACCAGACAATCCCATGTGTCGATACCAGCGGTCAGACATTCGCCATCTGGCTCAACGTTCTCTACCTAACTCCTCTAACCTTCCTCTTCGTGCGTTTCTTCATTCGAAGCTATCTCCGCCGCTCTGGACAGAAACCTGGAAAGGGAAGCGTTGGATCCAAACCCGAAGCTGCGCAGTTAGCCAGCAAAGATGCGCTGAAGAGTGTCGAGAAGCTGACCGTTGAGAACGGCCACGCAAATGGCTATGCCAATGGTAGCCCCAATGGCAAGTTGAACGGGAAGATGAATGGTGTTCTTAATGGAGTTCCAAATGGCAGCCCTAGGGCGAATGGGAAAATCAACGGAAAAATGAACGGCAGGTATTAGATTTTGAAGAACTGTACGAACTTCAGAAGGACAGTGCCTTTTCTTTAGGAGTTGGCTTTATCTTGCTTGGGTGTTAAGGCTTTCCTTGTGTATAATTGATGATACCTCTCCTTGTATCCTTCAAATTCAGAGTAGAATGCTTGCGCGAAGTAGTGTGGGGCTCTTCTACGAGCGGGTCAAGTCACAAGTTTAGACAATAAAAATGGAAATAAAAGCAATCATCATATTGTGTGTATGTATGTGAAGAATCTCTATCATCTGTCGAGCAGAAAATATCCCTTCCTCACAATAACTGATCATGATATCCTCCCCATCATCTTGCTGTATCCTAGCTATCATAGCATGAATTCCGTTTGGGAAAAAAGAGCAAAAAAGCAAAAGCAACCATAAAGTATATCATAAATAATCTCCCCAGATAGCTTCTCAAACGATGAATCGTGCAAAAGATGAGAACAAAACCACAAAAATCCTTTTCAAATGTAGTATGTTTTATATGACCTGTGGATGAAAGTTCAAAAGCCCTGTGCTTTTTGTGAGGCCTTTCAGAGCCAAAGTGTGTATGATATGACGCAAGCTTTGAAAGTTCAGTGCTCTGGTATGTTCCCTGACTACCAATCGAAGTTGTCGAAACCATAGCCTACGTGAGAAGGATCATCTTCGTCCGAATCTCCCCACTCGACAGGGGACTCATACGATACTGATGCTTGCTGCTGAGTGTTCATTTGCTGGGCTGGTGCGGCTTGAGGAGGTGGTTGGGGAGCAGCTTGGATCTGGTTCGGAGCAGAGCTTGGAACTGGTGCTGCTGGTGTTGGTGCATAAGAGTTCATTTGCGGAGCAGCGGAAGTATTACCATGAGCAGAAGCGGGAGCTTGAGGATGATGTTGACTCTGGGCTTGAGTTTGCGCAGGAGTCTTTCTTGAGGAGGTAGAAGCTGGCCGAGTACGAGCTGGACCTTGAGTACTAGTAGCACCAAGTGGGTTGGTTGCGTTCTCACGCTCCTCGAATTGGAAGTGTTGTCGGCCTGCACGTCCCCAGTACAGCTTGCACGCATTGGCAGTGCGGTTTGTGATACCGTGCTTTCTGAGTTCGGCTGCGGCTCCCTCGTAGAGCTTCATGTCTTTGAGCTTGGGGAGGTGGGGGTTTTGGGCTTCAAGAGCGCGGCGGTCTTGGATGTAACGGTTTAGGAGGTTGGCTTCTTGTGAGTTATTGTCCCAGGCTCGGTTCTTAGTTTGACCTGTGTTGCCGTGGGGTTTCGTGTTGGAACTGGCTTTGAGCTTTTTGTTGTTGCCCTTTTGGTTGGTGTTGGTGCTCGTTGAGCGAGAAGATGGTAAGGCAGTGCGGGTGTTGTTGGCGTTGCGTGCTGGTGCTCTGCTTACAGGCTCATCATGGGTTGATGGGGGCATGAATGCATCGTCATCGTCAGAATCGTCATCATCATCATCATTGTCAAACTCTGAGTGGCTGTTGTCATCATCCGAGACCGAGTCCTTACATCTGCGGTTGCGAGCCGCGTTGGCCTCTGGAGATTCAGAGGCAGCTGATGAAGAAGCACGAGAGCTGGTTGATCCGTGTGGTTCCTTGAGAAGAGTTTTACCACCAGTGTATGTCTTGCGTGGAGTCTTGCCAGAGAATCTACCTGGGTAGTTCTTTCCGCCAGTGTATGTCTTCCGACCTGTAGGTCTGGAGCAATCATCATCTGAGTCTGAGTTTGAGTCTGAGTCTGATTCAGATGGGTCAACATCGCTGTTGCCATCTTCTTTCTCGTTGTCATCATTATCAAGCTCTGACTGGCTGTCATTGCTGGAGCCAATTTCTTCTTCATCTGATGAAGAAAGGGGAGTTGTCTTGCCCTCAGTTGTGTTGCGAGCAACAGGCTTTCGAGGTATCTCGGTTGGATACTTCTTCGCAAGCACTTCAAATACTGAAGGTACTCGACCTGGGCCTAAACATTGCTAAGTTAGCTCCAGTACCTCAAAAGACAATGTCGGTGAAAACCTACCGTCAGCTCTTGGAAGCATTCTCACGAGATCCGCCTTCATTCCAGCATCAAAGTTATCGAAATCCTGCTGGGTTATTCCCATATCACCGACGTCGAAGTACTGGGGAGCGACGCCACTTCTGGAGCGGTACTCGATGATAGTTGTCTCGTACAGAGAAAAATCTGGAGTAGGTTGTCGGTCAAAGAATGATCCTCTTGACTTTTGCTGCTTGACAGCGGGCTTGAAGGACATGTCATCCTCCTCGTCATCCTCGCGAGATCTCTTTGTAACTCCCCCTCGAGAAGAACCAAATTCTTTCTGGAGATCTTCCAACTCACGCTTTCCAGGCTTGTTAGCGGCTGCTAACTCAGCAAGCATTCTGTTACCACCCTTCTTCTTGGTCTGCTTCTTCGTTGCCTTGGTGTCAGACTTGGTAATCTTCTTTGGTACAACATTTCTGGACTCAATGCCACGGACCTTGGTGGTTTTGCGATACTTTCGTTCTTTGCGTGGGCGAGGTGTTGCTTCGTAGTCTGCGTCCCAATCACTGTCATGTTCAGGAGTTAACTGTTTACCAGGTCGAGGTGTAGCATCGTAGTTAGAGTCGAAATCACTACCATGTTCCCGAGCTGGTTGTTCATGAGAAGGAGATGCTGCATCGTACTTGGAATACTGCTCATCAGCCACTGCTTCATTTTGTACATTCTTTGTGGGACTCGTGGGAGGTGGAGTAGGTGGGTTGTAGAAAGACTCTGATTCCTCAATACTGTAAGAATAACGAGCCTGCTTTGTAGGGCGAGAAGATGATTCAAGGGGGTCGTAAATGGGATCATCGAGGCCAAAAGCATCATCTCGTGCCCGCTTTCCAGACTGGGGACTGTTGTTGTATGAAGACTCAAATTGGTTAAAGTTGGATTGTAGAGGAGCCTGCTCTGTTGGACCAGGAGATGATTCAAGGAAGTCGTAAATGGGATCATCAAGACCAGAAGCAACTTGTGCCTTCGCGAATTGGTCATTGTTGTCGTATGAAGACTCGAATTGGTTAAAGTTAGATTGTAGAGGAGCCTGCTCTGTTGGGCCAGAAGATGATTCAAGGAAGTCGTAAATGGAATCATCAAGACCAGAAGCAACTTGTGCCTGTTTCGCAAATTGGTTATCGTTGTTGTATGAAGACTCGAATTGGTTAAAGTTAGATTGTAAAGGAGCTTGCTCTGTTGGACCAGGAGATGATTCAACGAAGTCGTAAATGGAAAAATCAAGGCCAAAAGCATCTCGTGCCTGCTTAGCAGATTGGTCATCATTGTTGTATGAAGACTCGAATTGGTCAAAGTTGGATTGTAGAGGAGCCTGAAAATCATACTCAGAGTCAATTGGGTAATACAAAACTTCTGACTTGGGACGCATCTCTTGGAGACGTGGGTCTTGTTGGTAGTGATCCTCAGAGGAAATTGCTGGGTTGGGACCAGTGAAGTTGTCGGGCATGGTAGCCAGGTAATGATCGAATAACTAAAATAGAGGTTAATATTTGAAGTCTTCAAGCAAGAACAAAGGGAGAGAGGAAATACATACCTGCAACTTAGTCATATTGGGGTTTGTCTTCGTCAACACATCCATAGCTTCTTCCATGTGTTTAATCGCCTCTTCTGGATTCTCTTTCAAAGAGCTAAAGAAGGCGTCAAACTGTCCGACGGTGGACTTTGAGTGAGCTACGGGCTCGTTCTGCTTTTCAATGGAGTCAGATGACTTGAGAGTGTTGTCATTAGAAGAGTTCAACATTCCGGGGGGTTCGTGTGGCTGTTCGGCGAGTGGCCACTTCGACTCGGAAGGGTCAACCATGATGGGAACAAGTTGTTGCCCCGGTTTCAGAGATAGGATTGGTAGAATCAAAATATGGGTGTGAGTGTGCTTTGAAATAAATGATCAAATTTAACGTGAAGAGTCTGCGAAGACAGTGGGCCAAATTTGAGAAGAAGTGTTTTGTTGAAGAGGAAAGCAGGAACCAGACCAGAAATTTCATAAAGCAGTAAGAAAAGCCAAACACGAAAACAATGGAGATTTTGGACAGTAGGAGATACTTCATTCTAGCCGGGTACATTGTGCTTCTATTGAGAGCCATTGTGTTGTAGCGAGTTGTCGACAATGCACTTGCATTGTTCTCAAAGGGGGATTGGTGAATAGAAACTCGGCTATTGACGACCAAGAACAATAGGATCCCAATAGCGGAATAACAATTATGGCCTTGCGTAGGCGGCGAGCTCGCAATGAACGCCCACCAACCCAAAAATCATGGAAATTAAACAATAAGCTTAGTAGAGTCCTTTATTGAACTCTGACAACTGCTTCGAGGGAATAATATATGAATAACACTCTTGCTGAGGGAGATTGGTAGAATGTACCCACGTGATATACATGAATACACTTATCCTTTTACGGCCTGGGCGGGCGTTGCTTTGGCATTGGACCTCTCCAGCTTCCAATCGCAGCCGAAAATCTTTGGTTGGACATGTTGCCAATATCAACGATAGAAGCAACAATGCCTGTCGAAATAGAAGCACCCCAGGAGCGTCTCATTCTTAACACCAAACCGCTCTCTCAAGATGCATTTTCGTCATTTGGTACGGTGATCGAGAATCCAACCCCAACGCTCGTGCCATCGCCTCACCTTCAGAAGCTACCTCCAAATGCTGTGCAAGCGAACCAAGGAAGCGCCCTGAAATATCTCGATGTCACCAGCATGTTGGATCTGTATGGATTCGCTCCAAGTAAAGTGGCTTGCAAGGCGGTCATGAATATGTTTGTCTGCGCACCGCGATCCCTTCATCCCACTCATGAGAACAATGTCGAGGGCTATTTTCCGGTTCAGATATTAGAGCGTCACCCGTATACCACACAGACTTTCATTCCGCTTGGTATTTCACCGTCTGAGAAAAATGAGCTTTGTTATCTTGTCATTGTAGCTCCAAGTCTGCCACCCTCATCTGCTGATGAGCAACTTCCGGTTCCAGCTTCTACGAAGAATGGCGGTCATTTGCCTGGGAGAGGACTTCCCGACTTGAGTCGGATACAAGCTTTCATTGCCAATGGTTCGCAGGCGGTTACCTATGGAGCTGGAACTTGGCATGCTCCAATGGTGGTGATTGGCAAGAAGCCTATCGATTTCGTGGTCGTTCAGTTTGCGAATGGCGTGGCCATTGAAGACTGTCAAGAGGCAGAATGGAGGGCACCGGAAGAATCTGGGATGATGGTTGCAATACCGAAGCTGACAGTCACTCGTGGCTCAAAGCTTTGAGTAGATTCTTGGAACTTTTGGGAAAGATCGATGTTGATGGGAGGCGTCTGAGAAGCGGTGCGGAACGGTGAAGATATGTCCACTGGACAGGGCTGAGGCATTGCCTTCTAGAATTAGAGATAGGAATATGGGAATACCATCCTAACGGGCTTCTAGTCGGTTACAGACCAAGACGGTAGCCTCTGAATCAAAAGAATTGCCCATGTCATGGAGTTACTTAAACTATCTAAAGGTGCTTAGACAAGCGAATTTATAGTTAAGTGAGATGCCCAAGTTAAGCCACTTACTCAAGATCAGGTACCAAAATCGATTAGTAGAATAAGAAGTGTTGCAGAAGCGACAGCAGCACAGTCACTTACCCTTTATAATAGTACAGTTGCTAAATCCGTTAGTCTAGTTTGAACTTCAATCTCAACTCAAAATACGAAACCTACACAGAAAGAGAAACAATGCTCGTTTGGAATAGCGCATCGTCTACAAATCAACTCAATCATGCCTTCTACGTCCCACTTCCCCGCATTTCGCGATTTTCAATTGTGCTGTGGAAATCTCCATGACCTGTTTGCAACTCAGGATGCACCCTTGTGGCTTCATGGAGAGTTCATAAAATTATACAGAGTTGCAATAAAGGGTCGGCAAATCTGGATGTCGGCTTCATTATCCCGAAGCGAATACACTTTAGCGACTATTCAGCCATAAACTTACTTAAAGAGTCTTGACATAAAAGACCTTCAGAAATGTTATGTAGGTGAGTGGGTTTTGCTATTAATACTCATTTTTATCTCCATATTTGAGGTTCATCAAGCACGTGATGGCACACATATTCTCTCTCGCTCAAGAAGTAGCACCAGCTTATGTGGAAGGGCACAAAACAAGCTCCCAAGTAAAGTTTCCCGAAACGGGTTTCTTCCAAGGATTTAATAAACCCTCCCGTTTCGAAGGTGACATATTCGAACTCGAAGTCACCGGAAAGATCCCCTCAGACATCAATGGAACCTTCTATCGAGTTCAACCCGATCATCGCTTCCCACCCCTTTTTGAAGAAGACAGTAAGCAATATGTTCTTTTGTTCTGATGTTATTGAAGTACTATCTCATGACTCTTCCTCATGGCCTTTGAAATGAACGTACTGATTTATTAAAGTCCATTTCAATGGCGACGGAGTCGTGTCAGCTTTTCATTTCGAAAATGGGCATGTGGATTTCCGGCAGCGGTATGTGAGGACTGATCGATTTGAGCACGAGACGAATGCGCGGAGGGCTCTTTTCGGACGGTATAGGAATCCGTATACTGATAATGAGATGGTGAAAGGAGTTATAAGGACGGCAGCTAATACTAATATTGTGTTCTGGAGAGGTATGCTTCTGGCTACCAAAGAGGATGGCCCACCATTTGCTATGGATCCTGTGACGCTGGAGACGATTGGACGATATGATTTTGATGGACAGGTCAAGTCACCTACCTTTACCGCTCATCCCAAATTCGACCCTGTGACGGGTGAGATGGTATGTTTCGGGTATCAGGCGGGTGGTGATGGAAATGATGCATCATGCGATATTGTGGTATATACCATCGATCGTGATGGTAAGAAGACTGAAGAAACTTGGTATAAGGCACCATTTTGTGGAATGATCCATGACTGTGGTATTAGCGAGAATTACCTTGTTCTGCCCTTGACACCGTTGAAGGCTTCGCTAGAACGGATGAAGAAAGGAGGTAATCATTTTGCTTGGGATCCTGAGGAGGATCAGCTGTATGGGATTGTTCCGAGGAGAGGTGGCAAACCTGACGATATTGTCTGGCTGAGATCAAATAATGGTGAGATCGAAGATGCCTTTCGACAGAGACCCCTGCTAACTACGAAAAGCTTTCCATGGTCATGTAGCCGGATGCTATGAGAATGAAGAGGGCCACATCGTCTTTGACCTTACTGTGGCAACTGACAATGTCTTCTTTTGGTTTCCTCCAGAAAATGCTCCTCCTGACACTCTTCAGAAGAGAAATAAGCTCGTCTCAGATACCTACCGCTGGGTATTCGATCCCTGCTCCAAGACTGACACTCGTGTGCAGCCAGCACAAATATATGGAATCAATGGCGAGTTCTCAAGGATTGACGACAGGCTAGTGACAAAGCCCTATAACCACTTCTGGCAAGTCCAAATCGACCCGACTAAACCATATGACTTCCAGAAGTGTGGATCTCCTGCCGGCGGACTATTCAATGCCATGGGACATTTCAGTTGGAATGAAAAGACAAAGGACGTCTTCTGGGCAGGTGTGCGTATACGCTAAGTCGAGTTTTCTTTTTGAGGGTCTCGGTTGAGTCAAAGATATGTCTTTATTCCTAAACATGTCTCCAAGACGAAGAACTTCTTGTTATTTCCATAACCCGCTACAGAAAGAGGAATACTAACTCCACGATTTACTAGCCCACGGCCACGTTCCAAGAGCCAATCTTCGTACCCAAGCACGGGTCTGAGAAAGAAGGAGAGGGATATCTTATTGCGTTGTTGAATCACCTGGATGTATTGCGAAACGACATCTTGGTCTTCAATGCGTTGGAACTAGCAAAGGGGCCTTTGGCTACAATTCATCTTCCGTTCAAGTTGAAGTTAGGTTTGCATGGTAACTTTGTTGACCAGAGAGAGATTGATGAGTGGAAGGAAAGGAGGAGTGAACGGGGTGATGTAGGTCCTGTGAAGGCTGCTGTGGACCCTTTGCCGTGGCAGGTACAGCAGAGTCAGTCGAGTGGGACGGAGGGGACGGAGGAGACGGGGGGGACTAAGGTGACTAACGGGAGCAAGTAAACGTAGAGGACTAGTGACTGTGCTGAGGAAGGTCTTCTGTTCTTGTTGCATGTCTGAATATTTGACTTCGCCGGGGAAGAGCCCAGTTGTGTAAATGACTTGCATCTTGTTGCAGTTCGCTCTTTAGACTTCCTGGAGGGAGGAGCTGAAATGAGAGAACTGAAGTCCAGTTGTTGCACACCGTCAAAATTGACTTTGACAAGGTGAGGTGGACTTCTCTAAGCAAGTGACGATAATGTTGCATTTCGTCCTTTAAACTTTCTCTAAGTAGGATCTCTTGTACGTAACAAAACAAGAGGGAGTTGTAAGAGTCTGGTCCAGCTGTTGCATATCGCCAAAATTGACTTTGACAAGGAGGTAGGCTTTCTCTGCGTAAGTGACAACGATGTTGCACTTCGTTCTTTAGACTTTCTGGAAGGAGGAGATGCCGTAGATAGAAACCTGGGGGAAAGTCTCCCCTGTTGTTGCACGTCTTCAGATTTGACTTTTTCCAGAAAGGTGGAACAACAGAGACCATATCGGTAAACGGTTTGAATAAGTGCTAGGTGGGGTACATTGACATTATTTTTGAAGTCTTACGAATAAAGGGGCCGTTGACAAGCAAAATCTGACTGGGGCGACTTTTCCAATCCTCCCCCAATTCTCCCATTGTTGCACATCTGCAATATTTGACTTTTTACAGAGCGGGCTGATAGAGAAGATTGGGAGAAGGTCATAGGCTATGGGGCACAGGGGGATTCTTTCGAGGGGGTCAAATGGCACTTCGTTTTTGCTCTTTTGTCGCATGCCGCGATTTTAAACTTTTTCCGTAATGGTTGCCTCAAATGACCGTAGACGGGCTCTGACGGTCAGTAGTGGTGGTGGTGGTGGTGGAGTTGGCGGTGGAGTTTGTGGACTATGAGCGGGCTGGCTGGCTGGCTGGCTGGCTGATAGTTCTGTTTGGTAAGGTGTTGGTCAGGAAAGTTTGTTATTATTTGCATGTCGAAGCTCAGCCGCCCCGGGTGTGACCAGTGTCTGCTCGTTTCGGAAGCCCGACTTCCAGAAATGTCACGGCTCTTACGAAAGTATGTTAGGGGTTAGGTTTGGTTAAACTCAAGTGGCATCGCGTGACACTAGCCAATTAATTGTCTTACTCGCCAACCTTACTCGTATTAGCATACGTTTCGTAAGGGATGTCGTCTGCTCCGTGTGAACTCAATCCCATATAGATAAAGTACTGTAGAGGAGGGGGAGGTTAGGGGGCTTGGGGAGGAGGGTATATCTGCTCTGCAAGGACGAATTCTCTTCTCTTCTCTTCTCTTCTCTACTCTCTACTCCTCAAAATCTATCTGGTCGTCGACTTTGGGGGGAAAACAAACTCCCCTACCACCCTCCCCCTTTCTGGACAGTAAATAGTTAATAAATTAGTGTCGTATATCTAGATCAGCCACGCACCCTGTAGATCTAAAAAGATGAAACCTTGACGGATGGCGCCATTGCCTATCCTTTAAGGTTTGTGATCTGAGCTCACTCCCTAAGCTTCGGGTATTTCTTGCAGGAGGCCAAACGTGCGCTGGCGCCTTGACTTGTTCGCTGAGGAGGAGTAGGAGCTCCAGAAGAAACGAGTCAGTTTCCCCCCCCCCCGTCCACGGTCCTTCCGTAGTCCGGCCAGTATGCATGCTTTACCCGATACAAACCCTTTGTCAGGACGTGACTGCCATGAGATATTTCTGGAAAGCCGCCCAAAAAAATTATAAAAAATAAAAAAAATAAATGTTCATCTAGATGCTAAATTTAGAAGATTATTTTAAGCAGAACCTTACACGGCGTAAAGTCTGAATAATAATGCTATTTACTCGCAACGTCGCAACCCAAAAAGGTTCTGTACAACAATAGCACACACGCGGCGGAGCCGAGGTAGACGCCGCCACATCCTGGATTAGCCTTCCGATATTCTGTCGAGGAGCTTCCGATGCAAAAGCTTAAAGAAAGCCTGTCTCAACGACGAAATCCAATAGCATGTTTTCCGACGGAGCGGAGGATAATTTAAGAGATAAGTGGTTGAAGGCCGTGTTGTTTCAGGAACAACTCACTGTTCCCTTGGTATCTTGATATTCATTTGCTTTGCTGTATCAGAGTCAGGAAAGAGTTTGTTCTTGGTTGGATCTTGCTTGCCCTTCGCAAAGTTTTAGGTGTCTAGGTTGATGATGAAGAAATGACGTGGACACCACCAGGACCGAACTTAATTGACCGAGGAGACTCAAAAGGACTAAACTTGCTTTTCGCTCAAGGTCGGTCTCCTCCAACACCCTTTCTCCACCTCTAGCAAGGTCTGCATCTACAGACGGAGAAAGCTCGACAGAGCGAGCGTAGTCAGACTCAATCCATTCTTTAGTACTGTGGTTTTTGCGTGGGAGTTTTTCTCCTACTTCTTTCGTAAAGAGGTCTAGGTATACCACTTTGGAGCAGTAGCACCCATCGAAAGTCTCGCAGAAGCCTACCAAGGTTGAAGTATCGCCTCTGAATAATTTAGTGCTGTTCAATTGAAGCCGAAATTACTCGGCAAGACAGAGAGCGCTTTGAATGGCAAGTTGCCGAGCGTGCATGAGCCATGCTTTGTGGCTTTCCACAAATCAATTAATTCGTACTGTACGTCAGAACGTGTTGGCTACTAATATATAATGACGGCTAGCTACCCAGACGCAGATGTTAAGTTCTGACTTGCGTCTCTTGGAGTATTGAGCGCATTGAACCCTCAATGCACTCGCCGCCGGTAAGCAAGAAATGGCTGACCATATTTGCCTTAACGGGTTAGCGAGCTACTCCCCCAAAAAGTATATCCTGAACTATTCCGTACCTCATTTGGACAATGGCCGATATTCGTTTTGAACTTATACATATGTATATAAGCTATCTTCATTGCGCAAGAGCTTTGGGGTCAGAATAAGATTGTCTGAATGTTCCCACGTGCCATTCAACTTCACGCAAGCAAAATCCATCACAAACACTTCACATCAGCCACCAACAATATGGTTAAGGTCGTGGTCGGAATGATGGGGTCCTCTGTCGCTGGGGGATCTCCATCAATGGCTGACGTCTCCCAAGTCACCTCTTTTCTCAACACCGTCAAGTCGCACAAGGCCGTACACGAATTGGACACAGCTCGAGTGTACAACAGTGGCCGCTCGGAAGAACTTCTCGGGCTGTCCAAGGCGCAAGACAGCTTCGCCATCTCTACCAAAGCACCTGCATGGGCACCTGGTTCATTGTCTTACGACAGGATCATGTCCAACTGCGACAAGTCTCTCAAGGCCTTACAACAGGACAAAATCGACATTTACTACCTTCATGGCCCAGACCAAACAACGCCGCTCGAAGAACGATGCCGTGCAATCGGTGAGCTTTACGCACAAGGGAGATTCGCCAGATTCGGAGTTTCCAACATTCCAGCCGACGTAGTGCAATCAATATATGACATCTGCAAGCGAGAAGGCTACTGTCTGCCCTCAGTCTACCAAGGAATCTTCAGTCCCCTGCATCAGAAGGCCAAGACTGGACTGTTCCCAACTCTACGGAAGCTTAACATGTCTTTCTACGCCTATAGCCCGCTTGCTGGAGGCCTTCTTGCCAAACCAATCGATGCAATTTTGAAGCCTGCCAAAGGATCCCGCTTCGATGCCATGCCCGTCTTTGGCGACATGTTTCTCAACGACGCGACCATCTCAGCATTGAGGAAGCACACGGCGTTATGCGAGAAGCACGGGATTTCAATCCTGGAGGCCACCATGAGATGGTTCATGCATCATTCGCCATTGACGGAGGGGGACGGATTTATTCTGGGCGCGTCGACTTCGGAGCAGATTGACGCGTCGTTGAGCGCGACAGAGAAAGAACCATTGCCCGAGGACGTGGTGAAAGGGTTTGAGGACATGTGGTCAGCAATTGAGGGGTCAGCACCTAATTACTGTTGAGTACCTATGTTGTTGATTGGGCGTCTATGATTTATGATAATGATATTTTGGTAGAAAGAAAATGAAATGAGCAAAAGCGTTTGATTCTTTCAATGTCCACCTAGCTCCGGATGGTATGTATGTATGGTCTGGTATGTGAAGCGAGGAAGGGAACTCAGTCAGGCTGTCTTTTTCGCGTCCGCTGCTAACGTTGCACCTCATTCATACTGTACCTTGTTCTGTTTGCCTGTGCTCACAAACTCTTCTCTACTACAACATTCCACTGCAAAGAAAGCACATCTCCAGATCCTGCTTATCTTTACGATATTAGTGGTAGTCATGGTACAGTACTTCTCCCCTGCGCCTGCCTCGGCGCAGACAAGCAAGCTTAAGCACAGATCGCGGAGAACCCCGTGCTAGTGAATGACCCCCATTCTCCAATCAATCTCTCAGGTCCTCTGATAACGACATGCCTCCTGTCATTTTTGCATTTCAATCCCTCAAAAAGCATCTCAATTGATATTTTGGTTGGACAAGGCCATTGCCACTGCCACTTCGGTAGCTACGAAACAGCCCTGGAGACCGCTATAATGAAGACCGTATCAATGGTCGAGGTGGACGATGAATTCGTCCACATATCTGAGGTGGATGTAGAGAAGAAGAGCTCGCATCAAAAATCATCCTCAAGTCCAAACTACCTCGATTGTATGGGAGCCGACGATTTGCGTGAATCCAAACTAACAATATTTAAAGGCAATCCTCGGGCGCCCAGAGGGAAGTACACTGATTTTCACCATTCGGCTGTTGGCATTGCGTATGTACTACATATCTCCACCATTTACAAACAGCTTCTAACTGACATGTCGCAGTATCAGAGAGAGACGGGATGCAGAGGCTTCAGCTCTCTCGCGACGCTTGTTTATTGAGAATGGCGGTTTCGTTGACTTCGTGTCCAAGTACATCGACTCCATTAGCGACATCTTGAGACCTGTCTCTCTAAAAATCCACGACAATCCAGAACTTAACTATGAGGAAGTCATTGCTCACAAGACCCTAGTTGTAAGTGCTCTAAGAAGTAATTACCGTTCAACCCAAGACTATGTTTATTTTCAATTCTCTTTGTTTCTGCCCAGAGCACGCTAAGCTTGGTCTCGCAATCGCTGACTACCAAATTTGAGTAGGACTTCATGAATAAGCAGCAAGGATGGAAAGTTACTCCTTCAGCATATGGAATTGTAAGTAAATCACGTAAACATTCTTTCATTCGTCTCCACCCTGGATGTAAGAGAATACTACTCACGACATGATGTCTTATATTCGCCTCTTCAGTTCCTCGTAAGGCAATTACTGACCGTTCCATTTACTCAGGCAACTGCTTTCATTGCAGAGTTTGATAGTGGCAAGGAAGGTCCCGTCATAAGCTACAATGCCGAATATGGTAACTCAAACCCACTTACTCCATTCCGAAAATCCTACTAATAGAGCTAGATGCACTACGGGGAATCGGCCATTCCTGTGGTCACAACCTAATAGCCATCTGCTCAGTCGGAGCAGCCCTCGCAGCCTCAGCAGCAATAACCAAATTCAGCCTCCCAGGAAAAGTGATTCTCTTCGGCACACCAGCAGAAGAAGGCGGCGGTGGCAAGATCAAACTCCTCGAAGCAGGGGCCTATTCAGACCACAAAGTCGACATCAATCTCATCTCTCATCCAGGAACCGTATCGGATTCAGTGCTAGTACGGACAACAGCATATATGAATTTCAAAGTTGAGTATTTCGGTAAAGAAGCCCACGCCGCTGCTTCACCATGGGAAGGAATTAACGCACTCGATGCGTTGATCACAGCATATAACGCATTATCTGTATTGAGACAGCAGACAATGCCAGGAGATATAATTCAAGGCCATATCACAGACGGCGGTTCAGCACCTAACATAATCCACGCCTATGCCGCTGGGATCTTCGTCGTACGCGCCCTTTCCAAAGCACGACTATCAGTGCTCAAGAGAAAAGTAGACGCCTGCTTTTTAGCTGGCGCTTCCGCAACCGGCGCAACATTAAAGCTGACACCCATAATGAGCTACGACGATCACGTCCCCAACAAAGCTCTCGGCGCCGTCTGCCGAAAAGCTTGCAACTCAGCAGAGCTAGGAGGTTCAATCTTAGAGCCGGAATTAGATTTCATCTATGGTCAATCCGGTGCTTCTACAGACCAGGGAAATATCAGTTATGCCATGCCGTCATTGAGTTTGGGGTTTGCAATAAAGAGTAAGGAGGGCCCGCATAATCCCGGATTTGCAGAGGCGGCGAGGACTTGGCCGGCTCATGTTGCAGCTTTAAAGGCTGGTAAGGCGCTAGCTGTTACTGGCTTAGAGGTTTTGAGTGATGAGGGACTGTTGAGGGATGCGAAGAAGGAGTTTGAAGAGATGTTGAAGAGTCAGTAGTTGGACATGGCGCTTGGGTAGTACCATATATATATTGCATTTCAATGGCTATTTCAAATAGAAATATGCTGAGACATAAGGAATAGTTCCAAAGATCGAAAAGAAAAGTTTGTCATGCTGTTTGAGTGAGTTGCCCCTCAGGTGATCAAGGCCTGGTTTTAAAATAAGAGGTTTAGAAGGCGTCATTCTACTTTTATACATTGTCCTTCCTATAAGCAATGTGTAAGGTAGTTTGAATCTAGTAACTAAGTAGTAGGTATCATGTTTATTTATTGAGCATATTTGATCGCCATCGCTATATCAAAGACACAAGTTTCAAAGCCCTACAATCTGGTACCTATGTTGATATGCACAGCCTTAACATTGTGGTAACCAGCCAAACCAGCCTCACCCAACTCCCGTCCAATACCACTCTGCTTAACACCGCCGAATGGGATCCTGAAATCCGAATCGTTGCTCGAGTTAACCCAAACCATACCTGCCTCTATCCTCTTAGCGACACGGTGTGCCTTTGTGAGATCTCTTGTGAAGATTGCACTTCCTAACCCGTACATGCTATCATTTGCCAACTTGAGAGCCTCATCTTCGGTCTTGAAGCTAGCAATAACAACAAAAGGTCCGAAGATCTCTTCCTGAAAGATCTTCATGGTTGGCTTAACGCCCGTGAAGATAGTGGGGGTAATGAAGAATCCCTTTCCATCGCCAACCTTAGTAAAAGCCTCACCACCAGAGGCAAGTGTCGCGCCTTCCTCCTTACCGGACTTGATGTAGCCGAGAATGCGTTCGTATTGGCCTTTGGTGACTTGAGGGCCCTGGAAGGTGGTTTCGGCGAATGGGTCACCAACCACGGAGACCTGTTGGACGTGCTTTGTAAATGTGCTAATAAACTCATCATAGATAGATTCCTGCACAAGGATGCGGGAGGTAGCAGTACAGATTTGCCCTTGGTTGGACATGATACCTGGTCATTTTGTTAGCATCTAATTGCAGTCCTGAAGTCTCTTCTCGATTTACCAATGTGTGCCCACTTGACAGCCTGGTCCAGCTCGGCATCATCAAATACCAACAATGGAGATTTACCACCAGTCTCCAATGTGATGTTCTTCATGTTGATCGCTGCCATCTTCATGATCTCCTTGCCAGTTCCAGTGCTTCCAGTGAAAGCAACCTTATCAATATCCAAGTGCGACGCAATAGCCGCACCAGCTATTCTACCGTGACCGTTGAGAATGTTCACAACTCCTGGGGGGAAGCCTGCCTCTTTGATAAGAGTTGCTAAGTACAAGATACTTAAAGGCGTCTGCTCTGCCGCCTTGATAACAACGGTGTTTCCACAGGCCAAAGCCGGACCCAGTTTCCACGCTGCCATCGCAAGAGGATAGTTCCATGGAATAATTTGTCCACAAACTCCTACCGGCTCCTTGATAGTGTATGCCATCTTCGCACTTCCAGTATCAATAACTTGACCATGGATCTTATCTGCATAACCACCGTAGTACTTGAAAACGGCCTTGACCTCACCAACATCTTCTTCAAGAGCTACGCTGTATGGCTTGCCATTATCCCATGTCTCGATCGTCGCGAGCGTTTCCGCATGTTCTGCCACGATATCTGAGAGCTTGATCATAAGATTACCGCGGTCGGTAGGTGACATGTCCCGCCATGAGGGATCTTTGAAGGCCTTTCGTGCGGCTTTGACAGCGGCATCAACGTCGTCCGCTGTGGCAGCGTAGACAGAGGTGATTTCAGTCTCATCTCTGTGAGGCTGTGAGCGGGGTTGCCTGGGATCAGAGTGGAATCATTGAGCTCTTACGTGGGGTTGATAGTGGCTAACTTGGCGCCATCGCTGCTCTTCACCCATTCATTATTGATGAACAAACCTATGGGTTGAGTGTATTTCCTGCCATTGGGAGCTGTGAGGTCGATATGGAGTCCCGACATGTTGCGATAGTTGGTGGTGCTAAAGAGTCTAGTTGATATTCTGGGAACTGTGCAACTTGGGCGCGTAGGTAGGACAGAGCACAGGTATGGGGGAGAGAGATGTTGACGTTGACGTTGAACTGTGCTTCGAAGGTGACGCAATAGAGAAAAAGGTTTGGACATTCAGAAGGATGGGAAGGGCAAAGGGCACGGGCAGCAGCTACCTTATGTACCTTTCTTTTCGTACAGGACCTATACAAGAGAAATTAAATGTATGTATGACGCTGAAGAATGAATGGTTGGTGGTGGTGTACGTTACGGTATTGGATGTTGTAAGGGTAGCTACTGTAGCCAGCTAGCTAGTTGGCGGGGGTACAGAGAGAGCTGGTCTAGTAGTGGTCGGCGATAAGGAGGCAGCTCCCAGCTTCCCAGCGCGCTTGCCTCCTTTCGGCAGTTATAACCATCCTTCACAAACATTACCCCGCTATGGAGGGGTCAAAAAGAGAAGTTATCGGGGCCAGCGACAACGATGACCTTGATCAAAAAAAAGAAACACTAAGGCAGGGAGGGAAAGGATCGCAGCCCTTTACTAAACTAATACCGTCACTATGGAAACAAGCTTTTCAAAAGATCATCGTGGGGGGGGGGGGCTAAGGCAATAAATAACAAGGAAGTAAACGCTATACCCGCCAACGGTTAACAGAATGAATGGTTAACCGGGGGATAACGCGAGGACTGAAGGACTAAAGGACAAAAGGTAAATGCAGACGAGAGACGAGTCTTAAGGGCCAATGCAAAATTCCGAAGTCGATCGCTGCTTGGCATGAAATGGAAAAGCCGGGAATGGGAGCAAAAAAAAAGGGGGGGGGGACTAAGCGAGGTACCTGAGTTAGTGATTTGAGTTAGTGATGGTCTGAGACAGATCTTCTGCAACCTTGGTCGACAAGCTAAAAGCTAGTAAAATCCATCTTTTTATATATACCCTAAATTGGCAAGCCAAAAGCTCTTTGTCCAAGGTTGCCTGCTATATTATACACATTGTACAGTCTTTTTTTCACTGTGGATTTGAGACGTCCACCCATGCAAGCTACTCCCCAGATATTTTCGATGCCATTCCTCCTTCTCCCACCTCAAGAAAATAATCAGTCCCCAAACACCACTTCAAAAGGCCGACCCATATCCGGGTATATCACCACCACTCCAGGCTAAAATTGCAAAGGACAGTAAAGAAACAGATGCAGGAAATGACAGAGCGTGTTATGGGTATAGAGCAGAAGAGAAAGACGATTTGGTTGCCTGATGCATGCACACCCCTTGTGCAATTTGCAAATGATGACCGGCAAAGGAACAAAGATACGGCGATATAGTAGTACAATGTCAAAAGTAAAAGCAGACGCTCGCTCGGCGATCGAAAGGAGATAATTAGGTTTGATAAGGAATATGTGCATATGCGTTGCTATAGCCAGTTGTAAGAAATTGGGTCCTATCGACGTCCGTTCTCATCGCGGGTCCAAGATCGATCGTACGGACCAGATGGCCGATGATAGGGATCGTATGGTGGTTGAGCTGGAGCACTTGAAGAGGGCTGGTCCGCTGCACTTGACACTGCCGTTGGATTGTCGATTCGAAGAGGAGGTAGTGTTGGAGGTGGCCCTTGCGCAAAGCCCGCCATTTGAACGGGAGGAAGTGTTGATGATGGAGGGAGCGGATATGACGACGGCGTAAACTCTCCCTGAGTATTTGTTCGCTGCCGTCTTGGTGGTCTTTCTGGGCCACTCTCGAAACTTGGCGGGCCACCGATCTGTGGAACCGGTGGCGGAGGGGGAAAACTTGAAGATCCAGCCCTTACAGATCGTGGACTCGGTGGCGATTGCATTGCCATGTCCCTTATACTAGGAGTTCTAAATACCGCATCCCTAAAACGGTCTCTTTCGTTTCGATAAAAATCACGTTCCTGTTCCATTTCTCTCAATCTTCTCTCCAAATCCCTCTGCGTCTGCTGTAACTTTTCGATATTCGTGGAAGCCTCTCGCTCCTTTTCTTTTCTACGCTGACGGAATCGCGCAGAAGCACCTGCGTTGCGTGCACGCTTCTCATCAGCTAATCGTGACGCTTGGTGCACATCCACTGGCACATGATACAGGCCTTGAGACGTGGTTATTGTCAGAACTTGGATGGGATCAGAAGGAGAAGTGTGTTTTGAGTTTTTATTGGATTGTAAGGAGTCGGACAGAGAAGTAGAATTGGTGTACGGACCTTCTTGACCACCAGCGAACTGTAAACCCCCTGGAACCTGCTGTAATGTAGAGCCTGGGTAATAACCTCCCGTAGGCTGGGGCAGGCCCCCTCCAACGTAATATGAGGCTGGTGAGGTTTGTGTGGAAGGAGTCCTGGATGATGTTGAGATACTGGGGCTGGTACTTTGAGAAAGTGGTGTACGTTTCGGTGCACGCATACCGCTAAGACTGGGCCTGCGCTCGAGTGGTGCCGCTGCTGGAGGTGGGAATCCATAATGTTGTTGCTGTGCACCTTGGGATGTAGGTGTCGGCAGTGGGGGAACGTCCGACGCTGGAGACTGTCCAGGCTCCATTGTGTAAGTCCGACTTCTTGATCCGATGAAAGGAGACCTCTGCGCATCGCGAGTGCCAGTAATGGTACCTCTGCCTGCACTTGCAGCACGAGGAGATCTTGGTGTTAATATTCGGCGACCCCTTGGAAAACTACCTCCAGCATAGCTTTCTGGAGTACTGACTGGGGGGAGGTTTGGATATGCATGTGATGAAGCCATCGAAGGACTTGCGCCAAACGGTGGAGGTGGTCCTGTTGACGATTGCGGCGATTCTGCACTGGGACGACGCCCAGTAGAGGACCCAGATCCAGCGCTTTCAGGCTCTGTTGGATTCAAGATCGACAGAACTCCAAGGTCCCGAGAAGGCACGGTTGCCTGAGAGGAGTGCTGATGTTGCGGAGAAGGCAGAGTTGGCCTCGGCGGTGGCAGCCCTTGGGGTTCATGCTCTGGGCGCCATTCCGACTGTCTCCCAGCGCGCTGTGGGTCATCTCGAACCTGCCCGGGCGGTGGTAGAGTAACTCTCTGGCCATCTGTTGGTGAGCGAGATGCAGGACGAGACGCAGTTGGCCTCTGCGACATCGAGTCCTGATCCTCCGGCTCCCTCTCCTCCCGGAGGCCTGGACATTGACCTTTTCCACTCCCTTCCCAACTCTGTTGATAGCTGTGAAGCTTGTATACAAAATCTGCAAGTCGCTGTTCAAGTACCTCCGGTGATCGAGATTGTGTCGTAGAACCCCTAACCGGCTTTATCGTCTGTTGCCCTGCTTCAGGAAAAGCAACAAATTTTGGACTTTCGCGCAAAGGGCGCTGCGTGCCTTGTACAGCCAGGACGAATGGGTTGGCTGGGATGGCCAATGAGGCGTCCCAACGAGCGGTGAGAGGTCAACACTATATCTTAATCCAGGTGCAGTGTGTTATGGAGCAAGCAAGATTCTTTTCCATCAGATGCAAAGGGGGGGTTCAGTCTTGGGTAGGGCCAGATGTTTGTGGTTTAAGTAGTCAAGTGTTTGAGTGAGGTGTCTGACGAGCTGACTAGTCAACAAGAATTAGAGGACGGCTCGATGCTGCTGATGCTGCTGTTAAAGCCGTATATAGAAGTAAGTGGTGTTGATACGAGTTCGAGGCGGTAATAATCACTGTCTGACAATAGCCACTGGATGTTAGAGATGTGCAAACGGCGAGATATAACCAGTCGTGTGACGGTGGAGTCGAAGTAGAGGTACAAAGAAATGATGAAGTGGAAGAGAGCTCTGGATAGGTCTGATAGCGGGCCACTTACAAGCTTGAAGTGCGGCGAAGCTTTGCGACTGGTTGACGAATGACTGACTGTGCGGATGAAGTAGTAAAGCCTCGAGCTTCGTATCTGATGCTGACTCCGGGTAGTCCAATATAAAGGGTTCGTTCCAAATCTTCGGACGTCTGTGTTTGATGACGCTTTCTTTGCCTCTCAGCTGGCTTGCATGAGCAACGACAGAAGGTAACTAGAAGGATGACCCCCAAGCTTTAGGTGTTGGAATCGTCCCAGTAGTTCCCACGCACGCACACCGTTGCCCACAGACCTTGTGGCCTTCACCGCGCCAGAGACGAGGGTAGAGGGCCACCTCGGCCACCACACAAGCACACATCGTCCAGGGTTGCAACAGAAGCGGGTCTCCCTGATGCTGGCGAACCTTCATGGTGGGAGCTGGGGGTTTAGCAAAGCCAAGGTACCGGGGATATGAGATGATGCCTGACATGGCTGTGCTGGAGATGGCTAGCCCACATTTCGACGTTCCCAAGAAAACTTCCCTGGACAGGGCCGGGGGACAGGCGCGGAACGCGGGAGACCAAGCGCTGGAAAAAAAACCAAGTCTGGACAGTAGTACGGGAGAGGTAGGTACAGTTCACAGAGAGTAGTGATGTAGGTACAATACTAAATAGGTACGCCCAGATCCCTGAACACTGACTGGTATGCTACACTGCGCTGCACTGCACTGGGAAACACGCTTTAGTCTGCTGTAGCAGGCAATGCAACAATGCTCGAGGCACAGTCTAGAGGGTTACAAGAGCAGTCAGAGACTTCTAACCTCGCTGTGATGTTCGTTATCTGTCGCTCGCTCAGGAGGAGTTTCGAAGGGAGTGAGGCACGGGTTGTCCAGGGCACGGGTTGCGAGGGGATTATTGCGACGGGAAAAGATTGGGCAGCGCTAATCCTTGGCGTTTGCTGGGAAGTGGGAATATAACGAACCGACGGTCAAGTACCGCAAGAAACAATAATGTAAAAAGTACACTATTTTTGTACTGGAACGATAGCTTTTAGGTACTAGTGAGTAGCGAGTGACTCGCGAGAAGAGACTTTGCTGGTACGGATATGTACCGGTACAGGACGACAGGCACTAAGAACGGCTTCATAGCCTGTTCCCCTAGACTGCTTGTTCCTGTAAACTGGGCAAGTAGTAGCGCAGTTGTGGGCTTTCGCCTTGTACCGACCGTACTTTCGTAATTTTGCTTTCAGCGTACCTAGTCGCGCGTGGTCATGCAGCCGATAAGGGTTGAATAATAATATGGCAATGATGTTCTTGTGCAGTAGCACGACCCCGAAGCTTTTTGCGCCCTCGAAGCCCTGTAATTAATTGACCCATGCTTACCTGATGCTGTTTGGAGTGCATTTGGCAGAGGATGTAGTAAGTTACATGTAGTTAGTTTGGCGACAGCAAGTTAGAAACCTTTTCGCTCACGTTCTTGCCATGCTTGTGCCCTGCAGATTCAACCGGACTACTGATGGGCAAGGGGCGTTAAGTAGTGTACCCGCAGCAACGTGCAGGAGACTGTGTCTTTGGTTGGTATCGGTCCCTTGTAGAAATCTGCAAAAGAAAACGGTTCTGGAAAAACAAAGCTTTTGTTGGGTCCAAAATTGCTCTTGTGACTTGGTGTAGTACGAGTGTTACTGACGTTATCATTCGTACTCACGATTGTAGAAAACGAATGGATCTGTGAGGCGCACCAGCCGAAAAACCCAGACGATGATTCTTTGATCTCGAGTCGCAGAGATATGTTTAGAAAGAAGCTACGGCGTAATACTGCATTCCTGCCTGCCTCCCATTTTGCTTATTCTCGCCTGTCGGATCGTTGCCACCTAAGAGCTTTGTAAAAGTAAGAAGAGCATTTTAGTTCTTAACCCTTGAGAGTGGGAGCCGGAAGCATATCAAGGCGGTCTGAACCTTTCGCCTTGGAACAAGCGGCTTCAATAATAATTGGTGATTATTATTGCGGTCTGCAGCGGCGCCGCACTGACTACTACTAGCAATCCGCAATCTAATGCCCTGCAAGCTAAACTCTTTTTGTTGCTTTTGCTTCAATTGCCCTGGTCGAGTTTGAGATAATTAGCACAACAGGCAAACGGTCTTCTCTGCATGGGAGACCATTCTCTGGGAAATACTCGCTAGACCTCATGAACCTAGAAATGCCACGAGAACCCCAGGTTACACCCTGACCAACATACTTTAGGAGCAGGAGCAGGAGCAGACTCCGTCCATGCAGCCAGCATGAACATGATGAACTGCAGGAGACGACGAGCAACACTCCAATAGCCGCTCGCTTCCTGCAATTTAGTCCATTTGTGCTGCAGCATCGTGGATCGGGGATTATTCTCATCAGCGGAGGGCCTTGAGATGATATAATTTCAACCCTTGCCCTTCAGAAGTAGGCATCCACATCTCGTATCCTTGGCCCAGTCTGCAGACGCTGGTGTGAGTGCGGCAGCATGATGAGCTGCAGTAGTAAGCTCTTTGGCGTGCAGCGCACTGATAATTGCGACTCTCGAGCAAATATCCTGGAGCACATCCATATTTGGGTTTTCCAGAACATTGGCTTCATAGGGTGCGGCCACATCGAGGCATATGGCCGAGATGCTCCAGATATCAAATATCAATATTTATTTCTCTTGGCTTACGGGATGAGGTCCCGTGGGTCACACCCACTGCCACAATCTTAAGTTAATAAGTAGTGCTGTAACTATTGATCACGATTGATAGACGGCAAAGCAGGGAAGGGCAAGGAGAAGGGATCAAGCAAAAGACTTTCGCAACGATCCCCGTTGTGCAGCGATGAAAGCCCGAGATCGACTTGGCATCAAGTAGTTTGTCGACCAGCAAAGACCTCGGGCCTTTGGACCTTGGTGTCTGTGACAGATGTGTGGTGTACCTTATGAATGGCGGACCGAGGACTACGGACGAAGTGAGAAACATGAGGATTTGGTGCAGCGTCCCGTGCCGTTCGTTGACGACAACGCTTGGGGGTTCGCCCGCTACTGTAATTTCGATTTTCCTGGATATGCGAGTGTAAGTGATGTGCGTAGCGGCCCAAAGCATTCATTCATTTGTACCTGACTGTCTGACCGCATGAAGATCATGTCATATGATGGGCTGTGTCATGATTACTACTGGCCATCTATCCATCTGTCAATTACTAAAATACCAATGTAGATCTCTGATCTCATCCCCTGCGTCGCCAGAAGAGTTCTTGATATTTCATGCACAAGAACTCTGAGGTTTCGCGATGCGCGGAAGGCTGCCTCCCCCGCATCTAGATACAATACAGTAGACTGGGCATGTTACCGACGTGCATCACTTCGTGCAGTACCAGAAACTTGCATTCGAATCACGGATAATATCTAACACCAGAATAATAGGGAACCCGCAGCGTGACTTAGGGGTCAGCAAGAAGAAACAGCAACCTCGTCGGCTATTGTTTATTATTACTAGATTGTTGGTTTTCTGTCTCAGCTCGGGAATTAAGATACCACCGCTAGACCTTGGCAAGTTAGGGCTCTCATCACCTCCTCGATGCTCTTTCTTCTCATCAGTCACCATCCAGGTTCTCGAGCCGGGGAGCTGCCTGATCATTTGCCGGACGTTTTTCTGGGCTAAGGAAATGAACGAAAGGTAAACTTTGTTCCATAGTCCCGATGGATTCGTCCATGCCATGCCATACTGTAACTTAGCACTGAATCATTGCCGCTGGTTGCCGGACACTCTCTGTCCAGTGTCCTGAGGTACTGTAGGACTTTGAACCTTCCGACGTTCCTATTGTATATGCTGTCTTCACTCCCCGGTTCCAGTTGACTGTATGTAGGATTAAAAAAGTTCGCATAGGATACCAGTTCCCGAGAGTTTGTCGGAACCTTGTGTCATTACCGACAGAATTGTTTCCTTCAGTAGCTCGCTCCCAGCCTCTCAAATTCCCAAAGAAAAAATCGCAGGTCCCTGCCAAGCTGCAAGATGAGCCAACCGAAATCCCAACGTCTTCGCCTGTTTTCCCCCCAATAATAATCCCCCTAACTCTGTAACCATGTAACTCTGTAACTCTGTGACTTTGTATTATCGATTATTTAAGACTCAGTAGTCCAAAGTATCTCTTGGCTTGGGTACGATGAACTACTGTTCCGTACCATACGAATCAGAGTTTGAGACGGCTGGCTGTGACTGTTTGAGTGCCACCACTGGCGAGGACTGCTGCGGATAGACAGCCGATGTTTCCAGTAGTGACTTTGCCATTTTCCACCATCGGACTATATCCTTGTGAGCAACCCAGCACGCTGGTTGAGTGACCGCATTTAGCGTCGGAGCTTATGTCTCTCTGTCACCACAGCGCTGGATTTTCGTTTGCCAGCCAACAATGGTCTAACACGCGACAGTAGTAGTGTTGTCCCTTGTTCAAACCTTCTAGGCGTGTCTTCGGCCTAGCTTTAAGGTTCAGGCCATCCATGAGTTTTCTGCCTAGGATCTATCTAGCCTTCCTGCGGTCGTCATCGTCTTCCTCTTTCTAACTTACGATTGATTATTTGAATCCTCCTGTAAAGAGTGAAAGTTCATACTGCAGCCCCAATTCGTTTCTAAGTTACTAGGTAAATATGAAAGGTGAATGAATCATGCGGAGTAATGTGGCGTCCAACTCTGATGAGCGGCATAGGAAAGCTTTTGATATGCAAGGCAAATCACATCATCTACCCTCGGGTTCTACCTGTCCAATACATGTCTTAAATGCTCCAGGCAAGACGAACCCTGCTCAAGGGAGACGAGGTCATCTCCCAAAGATGGGACGAGGGGAGCGCGAACGCAAGCATGTTCAACGAAGTATTGATTGGCGCGCCTTGGAGGGAGGAGGGGTTCGCCTTGACCACGTGCATCGTGTATGCCTTTTTCCATTCCATCAGCCTGCATACGCAATTGGAACGAGAGGTTAGAGCTTGAGAACTTTGCATCATCTCCAAACTAGGCCATTATATTATATTATAGGCCGTTGATAAGATCATTCAAACATTTTCCGCTACCAGGTTCTGATACAGTGCAATATAGTAGGAGCTATAGTTGCAGCAGTTATGCGTCGATCGCGCAAAGAGATAACTAAGCTAAACTCCCGTCTCGGTACCAACTCCGACAATTTGCCTCCTGGTACGTCGTATTATTGTTCTCGGCTCTTCGAATCATCCACAGAATAGGTACTGATGTTAAGCCATGCCGCGGCACAACAGATGCAGTAGTAGCAAAGTCAGGCCATGATCTGTGCGCGCATCAGGGTTTACAGGCAGCTGTTCCTGGGGGCCACGACTTCGAGGATGATCCCTTTTGCTCATCACGTGGATTTTTATAAGGCGAGAGAACCTGCATTAGCCCACGCTCAGCGGCTTGTCAAAAATGATCCCCGGGTACACCGTCTTACGTACAGTCCGTCGCTGCAAGTGCTGTGGGTTGCAAAGCTGTGGGTTGCAAAGCTTTTAGGCTATTATTGCTGTTGTGTGTCGTTGTGTCGTGATGTGATAAGGTAGCGCTTAGGTAGGGTGATGTTCTCGTTATGCACGTGCTGCAGGCTGATCTGCCCCCTTTGTTTAATAAGAGAGGCGAGGCGGTAGGCAGTAGGCGGGGATACTTCGAAATATTGCGAATTGCGGTGAGGTTCTACATGGTCTAGGTTGGTAGGTTTTGTGAGCGGTCAAGGAGGGAGATCCCAACGTACTTTCCAATGCGAAAAATTGCGTGCCAAACCACGCGTGTGATGGACGCCATCCGCGCCTCCGCGCCTCCGCGTCTCCGTGATGTGACGTGAGGACCTGGTCCTAGTAGAATCTAGATATGGCTCCCAGGAAGCCGCTTGTCAAGTCTTTTCAAGGCTGAGCTGACCCAGTTCGCCTTGTAACCTTCCTCTCGTACTAGTTAGGTACAGTAAGTAGTATAACTTACTGCAGTAGTTACGGAGGTGCGAAAGTGCCTGGTACTGCCTCTGTTGACGTAGATGGCTTTATATTTTGACCTTGACTCTCTATCTCTTTTCGTCTTCTTCTCGGCCTGGGCAAAACCCAGCGGCGAGGTTAAGACTTTTCTCTCGTCTCGAGCGCATCTGCCGGCAACATCGGTAGGTCATCAAAGGTCGGCGTTTAGCCACATCTTAGCCTTTCAGCCCGGAGAAAGCCACCAAACACTAAATATAGCGAGGAATAAAATACCTATGTTACCTTCCTCCTAAGAATGACTCGTATGCTCTTCGATCTTGGCTGCTACATGAGAAGAGTTACCAAAAGTCGGCTTGTCGATCCTGCCAATTGCGAATGAAGTTTAAAGTAGCAAGGAGCCGCATGGAGAACTAAGAAGAAGCAAGGTTGGCCAGAACAGTACCGCCCGCTCCAAAAGTCTCTTGGTGAAGGTTTTGACACGATCATGCAAGTGGCAAGAACTTGGGATTCCTTCAAGCCACCAAAGGCGTACGTAACGTAAAGCCGCAGCTGTCTTTGGCGCTAGAGTGGAAGAAGGCCAAGATCACGACGTAAAGCACCAAGACTAAACGGAAGAGGGGGAGGAGGGGGAGAGGTGAGGATATGCTTAACGACGGGGTCAACCACAAGACCTCGTGCCGCAGACGGAGAAACACCAATACGGACCGCTTACGATCAGAACAGTACACAGTGAGTAGCCGGCATAATCGGAATATAAATACAAGAGAAAGAAACGGGGTGAATAGAACCTTACCTGAACCTTTTCAAAGTACAGAATTGCATGGCAAGTGAGGGAGTGAGGGTCTGAGGGGTTCCCCAGGCCGGCGGCCCACCAAGGAAAGGCAACGACTCGCAAAACCGCAGTGACGGATGAAGCCAGCATAGAATCCTGATATCGATCAAGAAAATAATTTTAACATAACTTAGTATAGTCAAATGATGCAGGAGAAAATGGCGCATGACAAGGACGCCGACGACTTAGATGACAGCGGCATGAAGGCCCGCAAACCGCGAGCAAGACTCAAATCTAGTGTGGTGAAAAATGGGATTCAGCTAAACGTGTCCCATCACGTCAATCTTTCCAAAAACCAACAAAAAATGAAGTGAAAAGAAAAGAAAAGGAGAAAAAGAAGAAGGATATAAAAAAAAGAGAAAAAGATAGAAAGAAAAAGGAAGTCGATCCCATCAGACGTCGTATGTGAGTCTAGTATATCTTCTTGTTCTTCTTTCGGCAATAAATATTCCTCTATCATATTCTTCTTGTCTTTTGACTTCGTTGCTTCGGAAAAGAGTTACAACTCCTAGACCGAAGACTTCTTAGCTATCTAGCGCGGCGTAAACAAGCACCGGAAGGAAGCGAGCGTTGGTCGAATCAATCCCCCCTCAACAAGAACGCATCAAAGTCAACGTCATACAAAAAACCAAAGGGCAACAACAACAACAACAACAAACGCTATTGGAAATCTAGGATCAACTTCCGTCGCAGCTGAGCCATGGCAGAATATAAAGTTTGGACAGTAAAAGAACCTTATCTGAATATCCACTGCAGTCTGGGCGAAGCACCTCTCCATGAGCCTGCAACCAACACTCTCCGCTTTGTAGACATCAAGAAACGCCACCTCCATACGCTCTCGCTCGCCTCTCCCCTTAGCGATCCGGAGGTCCCTGGTGATGCACTTTTCACACTTCAACTTGACATGCCTGTAGGCGTAACGGCGGATATTGAAGGTGTTGATCCAGCCGAAAAGATTTTGGTGGGAGGGAAGAGTGGGGTTGCCATTATGGATAGAAAGACCGGCCAGCATGACCTTTTGCAAAGATTTTATGATAGCAAGGAGAACGATGACCGATTGAGGAGTAATGATGGAGCTGTTGATCCTCAAGGAAGATTCTGGATTGGGACAATGAATGATTTTCACGTGGGCCCGCCTCAAGCTGAGGGTAAGCACATACCTTCTTTGGTTCCATATCTTACTTGAAAATTCTATAGCACTTGGTATATGAGGGAACTTTTTACCAGTGTAGAGAGCCTACTTAAGGGGGCGGTTCTCTTATTTTCTGCTTTTTTTTAAATATATATATATAAGGAGAGTATAAGAGACTAAAGATTCATTTGATGTTCAATGAATTCCATGGTGGCTCACTTTACTAGTAGTATTGCCGAGATAGCCATATTCTACAGACTTTCTCTTTGGTACACAAAAAAAAAGACTCAAACCCCATTCTCATACCTCACAGGTACCCTTTTCCGCTTCAATCATGATCTGGCTCGCCATTCTCTCAAGTCAGAGCTTGTTATACCAAACGGACTCGGTTGGTCAGCAGACCAAAAAACCATGTACTTCACGCACTCACAGGAAGGCAAAATCTACGCCTTCGACTATGAAGCTTCCACAGGCAATCTCAGCAATGAACGGATATTCTATCAACATCCCCAAGACAAAGGCGGCGAACCCGACGGTTTTGCCATGGACGTTGAAGGTAACATCTGGCAGTGTGTGTATGGGGAGGGCCGAGTACTCAAGATTAGTACTGAAGGTAAAGAAGGAAAAGTTATAGGCGAGATCAAACTTCCTACAAGTAATATAACTTGTCCTACCTTTATTGGCACTGAACTATGGATCACAACTGCTGCTGAAGAGGACGAGACTAAGGTTGAGAGTAAGAAGTATGGAGGGGCTCTTTTCAAGGTTGATGTTGGCGTTGAAGGGAAGCCAAAGTATAAGTTCAAAATGGAGAAACCACACGCGAGCTAGAAAGTTCAGATTTAAGAGCTGTAAAGTAGAGCTAGCTATGCATTAGACTGATCGGCTGGAATGGTTAAAGGGGGCTAGACATAGGTCTGGTTTCATAGAAAATCAGCTAGAACCAGAGAGCTGTAGATATGCTGCAATATTCTACCATTTTTATAGCTTCATTAAGTGTACAAAGATAGTGTTATGCCTGGTGGTAGGTTTTGGATAACTCACTTGATTGTCTTGCGCATCAGAATACCTGCTATATAATACATCTAGATAGACTGGAGTTGTTACAATAGAACTTCTTTGCAAATGGGAACAGAAGTATAGCAATGCAACAACCTAGAAAAAAAAACATTAGTCTGAGTAGAAAAACCACCACATCTTGGATAACTTCAGCAGCCAAGAATGGTTTGTATACCATTACCAACCTCTCGCTTCCAACTCATATTATGCTTCAAATATTCACATGATCTGTTTTCCTTTCACACTCTTCCATTCAGCGCCCAAAGAGAAGAGGAAAGCTATGATCCCTCCAGCAGTACCAACATACTATTTTGATGCAATCAGTCAGTAGATTCGCTACAATTGCCAAAGAAACGAAAGGAATACTTACGAAAGTAGCCATGATAGCACTATTATATGCTTGTATGACAGCCGGAAGATCCGCTTCCCCCACAACCTTCCTCACACCCTGAGCACCGGCCAAAACGACAGCCTGGGCATTAACAGAGGGAGCTTTCGAAACAATCTCACTGACAAGCCGGGAAACGAAGATGTTCTCTGCAATAGCGAGGAAGATTGCGCCGCCGAAAAATCCAGAGAATGTTGACATGGAGGTCCCAACTGAGATATCCCGTTGGGGAAGTGTAGACATGATTGCTATAACCGGCTATATTTTGATATATATTTTTTAGCATTGCCTGGTAGACTTTGTGGGGGTTATGGCTGGTTGAGAGGAGATAGGGGAATAGGTGACAGACCATTTGGATGGCTAGAGATGAAGCAAAGCCTCCGAGAACTTGAATCCCGTTTATCATACTGCTCGATTCGTTGGTTTTAAAGGTCGAGAAGATACCTGCTGAGATTGCTGTGGTAATCCCGCCCGCTATAAGCCACGGATTGTAAAGTCCAAATTTGGTCACTGCAAGAATTAGCTTGTTTTATTCATCATTTCTGAGGCTTTATAGCTCTGTGATACTCACCAAGGCCGCCTGCAACAATTGACATTACAACAGACCCAAGTACGGTAGGTATGAATCGAATTCCACTTCCAAGGGGAGAAGCTCCCTTGATAACCTGAAACCTAGAGTTCGCAGTGTTAGTGTTGTTTGCTTAACATGGACACGGCGTGACGATTCAACTTGTGAGCTTTAATATATGTCTCATCTCTGGAAAACATATCTTCAAGTCATGAAACTTCCAATAAAATAACGTGGCCTAGGGAGTTTCCTTACCACATGGGTAGATAATAGGCTACCATCTGTGCGCTTCCCATTCCAACAGCGCAAACTCCAACCGCAGCCCATACTGTTCTCTGGCCTAGGATCCTCGGTGGAATGCTACCTTCGTCTTGCTGGTGCCATTGCCACAAAGCAAACAAGACCAGAACAACACCGGCTCCAACAATGAGTCCAATGACCATTGCTGATTTCCATGGGTATGTATTTCCACCCCACTGAACTGCTAGAAGGAGCATGACTACTGCCGGGATAAAGAGAATGAGACCGGGTAGATCTAGGTGTTTTATTTTCTCGGTGATGGAAAGACTGCTATCAGGAAGGCTATGTGGGTGGAAAAAGAAGACAAGAATGACGATGGATATAGCGCCTAGAGGAAGGTTGATGTAGAAGCACCACCTCCACGAAACGTGTTGAGTGAAAGCACCTCCAAGAATCGGTCCGACAATATTGGACACACTGAACATTGAAGCAATAACTCCCGTATAGACTTCAAATGAACATGTTAATAAACCGCTAACTTGAATTAGCCGCGAAAAGAGAACCACTTACTTGGTCGTTTGCGTAATGGGATGGAATTAGCTAAGATGACGATAGCCCCAGAGAAAAGACCAGCAGCACCGCAACCAGCTATAGCACGACCGAGAATAAGCATCGTAGAAGAGACGGAAGTGGCGCATATCAGACTACCGAACTCGAAGATAGTCAAGTATGTTAAGTAAGTATACTTAAGATTGAAGCACCGGTAGATCTTCCCTGAGATTGGCTGAAGTGCACAGCTATGAGTAGAACAGTTAGCTTGTTTGGTACGGGATTTAGCCAACAATGTCAAGTCTTTCGAATAATTCGATGAGATCAACCTATGAAGCATGGAGGACTAAGAACTTCTTGATGCTACATACGTACAAATGAGGTACGAGCTATTAAATCTGTCAGTACTTGTCGGGATTAACAATATGTAGGGTAAAAACACCTTCCGTACCACCCAACGTCATCTAGCGAATTAAATTTGGTTGTAATTGTTGGGATCGCCTATTATATTAGAGTTAAACTACAATAGGTTCAGGTAGAGAAGCTTACTGTAGCTAGGATAGCATTGTCCTTTGATTGTCAACGTTTGAAGCCAGAGAATGAAGCATAAGCAGAACACATACCAATCCCATGAGTAACACCGTAAGACAAAGTCCTAGAACGACAAAGCAGAGCCTTGCACCACTCATGAATTGATACTCTTCCTTATCTCCACTCGTGATATCTAGCGGTGGTATGTTCTTTTCTTCCTGAAGGATGCTGTGGTCTCTGCTTCGAGCCGGCAACGATTCATCTGGCGACGACATCATGAAGTAGTCCGATATCTAGCAGTGGCACAAAGAAGATGTTTAGAAAGTATATTTAAAGATTAGAATTTGAAGTCCGTTGAAAACAAGAGCCGATGTATCTAAGTAGTGTGGCGTGTCTGGAGACCGGAAAATGGTACGTAGGTTAGATTCCGAGATGAATTCCGGTCAGATTTTGAGCATTTAAATTCATGCAGAACTCAGCAAAGCGGCCAAGAACATACCAGAGACAGCGATTTTGGGCTTATGGTGTGCTGGGCTGACTTCATAAGAAATAATTTTCCGACCTGAAGTGAGCCCGTCCTCATTCAAAATCTACGAACTTAGCACAAAAACTTGTGTGATACTTCCCTACTCAAGAGAAATATCCATTGAAACACCATAAGGATCTAAATTCATAGGCCAAGGTTCCATCATATCAGTCCATAATTCGTCCTGCGACATCTGCTTCTCGCTCGCGGGTGGTTCCACGCAGATGACGCGAGACATGACGATTGGGATCGCCTCGAGAAAAGATAACTCGGGAGAATTATCGTGGCCACCGCCTAGAGTTCCATCTGAGCCTGTATTTAAATGAGAAAACCAGCCTTTTGAAAGGCGGAAAAGCTTCAACAGTTGCGAAGTGTAGTCTTGCAAGACTTGGCCATCGGGAGTATACGAAAGAAGGTCTTCTAACTTGGTCAGAAGGGCGCCGTTATAATACTCCAGGTTTGCAGATTTGCGAACTTGTACTGCATCGAGTAAGGGTGCGTCAGTCTCTATCGACAGGGTAAATCTGCCCAGAATCATATACGTATGGGTGAGCCTAATGTAGTCAGGAGCTGTGAACCTGCGGATTGCCAGTGCAGGAAGGGCTAGGTAGTGATCCATGAAGTTTTTCGTAGCATTAAGGCATTTAATCAAGATCTCATTCCGTGACAGCGCTTCATACCAAGTGGTGGCGTTTGCTCCATTCGAAGGGGATTCCACTGGAGCTGGTGGCGATGCATGAAAGCCAACTTCATGCAGATACATTTGCAAATGATAGAAAGACATGGAAAGAATTGCTATAAATGAGGTTACTACTATTTCGTGATAAGTATCCCTGTTTTCTTACCATTGTTCCAGAATTCAGGTGGGAATGTATTTTCCATCTGTGAAAGCTGCTGCTCAAAGGTCTTGACAAATAATTCGATGCGAACGGGGTCCATGTTCGCTAGCTGGCTGTGGCCATCGAAGTCAAAGGTGCGATTAACATCATCGTATACGCGCTGGAGTTGCATATAGTATTGAATGAGACGGTCTGAGTCTTCCTCGCCCGCAGTGGCTAATGCTTCACTGCATTCTGCCATGTAAGTATTATAGTTTAAATTATTTGGTTTTCTGATGCCAATGCATAAACTGGTATTACGGTTAGGGAAGTTAAGAGTTAGTCGGAGAATCTACATACGCCGAGGAAAGATAGTACGACCCTAGGAAAGCTCTCTTTCGTTCTAAGTCACTAAGTAGCATTGGCTTTGGCTTTTCTGGAGGCCGTGAAACACCCTTTTCCGCCGAGAAGAGTACAAGGCTACCATCATCAACGGATTGCCAACCTGAAGGTTTGGTGATTCCGAGGTCGACTGCCATGGCTATTGCAATCTGAGAAAGCTGGTAGATTTGTTGACGTTCAGGGTTGAAAAAGAAATGGTACCTGAACTCTGTTAGTAAGGCGACAGCCTATCAAAGGCACTTCCCATAAGACTGACTTACCACGCGAGATAAACCAGGATACCCTGAAGGAGATCGAGTGATTGCTCTCCATTCATCATAACTTTCTTGCTCAGAGATTCGCGTAATTCTTGATCGAGGAAAGCCTGGAGCTTCAAGTCGGATTGAGTAGCCATTGCAAGAATAGCAAGCAAAAGGAATGGCCTCTCCCGTCGAAGAAAGTCTAAGCTTGTATGGGCCGGAATAATGACAAAAGGGAAGTTGTCAGCAGTGTAACGGAAAAATCGCAGTGACTCCTCGGCTTGTTCATAGCCAAGAACGCCTCTGGAAATGACGTCTCCAAAGTCATCGAAGATTGTGTATGAGGGCGAGTTCAAAGACGGGAATGGAGCATTGCCGAACTGAAAAGTCCCTTGAGGTCTGGTGGTATATGATGATGGAGGTGTTGATTTGAATCCTGGAGTTGCATGCCTCTCGGCCACGTGCTCGTCCTGGACTGATGACTTATTAGTTGGTTGAGATTTTTGATTAGACACCATTGCTAGTAAGCTATCAAGCTTCTCTTCCATCTCAGCAACTCTGATTCTGGAGTTCTTGGCTCTCTTCGGGCGTGGCTTTGGTGAGAGAAAAACACATTCCTTCCCATAATTGATACATCTACATACAATACAACGATTAGTCGGGGCCCTGGGGGACGTCCCGTGTTGGCTTGCCTTTGACAGCGATTCTCATTCTCTTTGCTAGGGATACATTTTCCTTTCATAGTCCTGCAAGCTTCGCATACTGTTAGCTAGGTTCAACAAGGGGTGTTTTTTGGGTTACTTGATTAATTGGGGATAACAAACCTTCGCAAGACCGGCGGAGCTTTGGAACCTTGCTCTCCGCTTGGTCACCACCCGTGCTTGTCGACTCTGTTAAATCCATGTTCATGGCTATCGGCCAAAGGAATCTCAATACAGTACTGACTGGCTGAATTCCTTGGGATGGAATTGACGGGATCTAAGCAGATTCCGAAAAGAAAAGAACATGAACAGAGGTACAAGAAGATTCAATCCAGGCTGAAGCAATTGACGAATGACCGGAATCTAAGTTAGATTCCGGGCCCGGTCACGTGTTCGCTCGGAATCTAAGTGATTGGCGATGTACGGATATACGCATGTACGCAGTAAGACGGACGATTAGTTGTAAAATCCATCCATCCTTACCTCAAGATGGCCCGTATAGAAATTGGAAAAAATAATAATAATAAAATAATCTATTTCTGTCTGTACAATAAAGTAATTATCTACCGACCTGGACCAGATCTCTGCTCTGTCAGGTAGACACTCGTCGTAAGAGTGATGCCGCCCTCCTTACTCTGATGTCTGCCTCTGCTACTCTCCCTGGGTTTCTCCGTAGCATTAACGTACGTCCTACTGCCCATATTCTTCCCCTTCGTCGGTACCAAAGTCTCCCCAAATGGAATCTGACTCTCTTGAGACTTGACACTCATGGCTCTTCCTCTTTCGCTTCCGTTTTCTTCGCTGAGCTGCTCATCGAGTTCGATGAAGTTTCGGTCGCCACGATCCGCACGAGATGCCGTTTTGGAGTTTTTAGAGTAGCCGAGTCCATATTTGGCCGATTCTTTGCTGCTTTCAAGATTCATTTTAAGGTCAGGGAATGCCCAGCCCACGAAGGATCGGCATGCAGGTAAACAACCACAGATTATGCCAACGCTTTGTTCAAGGTGTGTCCATACCGCGATGGGTGCTTGATCGTCTATTCTATTCTTAGCAAGGTGCCATTAGGTTAAGTTTGAAGCAGCTTAGGCTTACATGATGGATCGGAAGATCGTTGTAATTTCAATAGGGAAGGCAGACGGATGAGACTGCAAACGATGACGAAGGACCCTATGGAGAACATGACAAGCAGGTTCAGCTTCTTTTGCCATGCCAGATGCAAGCTCCACAATGTAGGAAGAGGCATGATGAGAATAATAATATCGTGAGCGATACTCAATCCAGCGAGGGTAAAAATAGCTGCATAGCTGTTTATACACTTGACCGGAGCTTCCTTGTACATCCAATTGGTCCAATTCCCATGGAAAGGCAGCTGTAGTAATGTTAGAACCAGAAAGTGGAAGATGTTTAGATACCCTTCACTTACGCATTGAAAGGTTAATGCCATGAGCATGGAAAAGTTTGACGTAACAATAAAGCCAATAACAACCCACACTGCTTGATTGAACTTCTGATTCGGGAAGATACGACGGAAGAAAAGTAGGAGAGACAGCTTTGTGAACGTAAGAGTGACAATGTAGAAAAGCTCGCTAATATAGAAAAACTGTTTGCAGTTAGCCCAGCAGTAGTGCTAAGTGTCAATTATCTCCCACCTTTAAACTGGTTTGAATTTGTTTTGTGGTGAGAGAGTATGTGTGTTCTCCGAAGTTGTTGAGTGCCATAACCAAACCAGTTCCTACATCGGCAAGAAACGCTATCTCTGCCGCAAGCATCATATAATCATCTACCTTAATGCCGACGTCAACCACAAGCCTCGAAGCAAATCTCAAAGCCACGAAAATCGCAGTTAGAGCTGGCATTATATAATACAAGCGAAGTTGTTCATCGAGTCGAGTCCGGTTTGCTTTAACACCACATGTATCGGCTTGGTATTTTTCTACTGCCAGACTGTCGGTGACATTACATGCAGCAGCAACACATGGCAAGAGTTCAGCGGCGAGGACGACATTCGTACAAAGGCAGGTAACGTTGGTCAATGAGCCACATATCTCTGGAACTATTGTTCCAAGACATGTCAACTAGATCTATCATCAGATATGATGTATCCGAACATCGCAAGTTTAAGGATTACGTACCGAACAATCGGGGATATATTCTGCCCCTAAAACACCCGTGAAGAGGCAACATATCGAAGAGAAGGCAAGCCATGGGATCCTCATCTTGACCTAGAAGTCGAAGGCTTAGTCAACTCTCAATTCCGAGGATACCGGCGAGAAAATTAACCTTAGAATATATATACAAGAAGAGGCGCCAGAGATCTGGATGACCTCGCCAACATAAATTATGGCGCAGGAGTCAGATATACTGGACTTTACATCAGGTTAGCAACGACGTACTGTAAATAACCGTGTTCTCACAGTGGCCTTTCCCCTCTGAATCTGAATCAACTAGAAATGCCGATCTTTTCTTTTTGTTCCACCAGGCGGCCACTACAGTACCTGCAAACCGGTACGCCGCACTTCCCCTGCATCTTGAACTCCACACAAAGTCCAGATGGGGCCGCACGCATCGTGAAATCTCTTCCTTAGCGCGAACAACGTGGAGTAGTGGACTCAATCGATCGAATACTTCGTAATGAGGTATTATGAGGATCTCTACAGGACCGAACCATCCAATCATTGCTTGAACCTAAGAGTATATCAAACAGGCGAATATCAAAGGCATGCAAAACCCCACCCTTGTCATTTTCACTTTTAGCACCCAGATCCATGCCGCCACAACAGCGCTCCAGACTCAAGAGTCACTACAGTTCCATTATTCTCGTAAATTGCGATTAGAACTTATGCCACTTCTGAATATGTCATGAAAACCTTTCTCTGCCAATAATTGCACTTGCAGACTGCTACAAGTGCTTTGCCCTCTGAACAATAATATCGACACAGCAGCAACTTGCTAAAATACCAAGAAATGATCGACCTCACGGGCCAACTAACCAAGAATGAAAGTATAACCGACGTGGAATGATAGTCATCCATGGGCATGCTGTCCATCATTTAGCGAGTGGTGTCGAATGAGTATTCATATTCCGGGTTGAGAGTTTGAATGTTGTAACGTGGCATTTCTTGCAATGCGTCCTGGCCTGTTGGGTCGATAGATAGAGCATGATTCCCGTTATTCTTTGCCTTATCTAGACTCCAAGTCCTGTTGAAGCAAGTCGTCCATGGATCCCAAAGCCCTGCGCCGCACAGGGGCAGAAAATATGGAGGAGTCGCAATTGTCAATTTTGCCAAAATTGCGTTGCAATAATGGGGCTTGATGTGGGAAATGTGCCGTCGATCTTTGCTACTGGAGAGCTATTAATGCTTCGCTTCCCCTCCCCCCACCCCTTGTACAATCGGTTACAGTAGTCTCCAAGTTCTCAGCCGCACCAGCTTGCAAGGTTGAGAACTCCGTAGTGAACTTCCAATAATAATTTGACTTGCACACTTGCAAACTTGCAAACTTGCAAATGTTAGCTCTGGCACTTCACCATTTGTACTCTACTTTATTTCTCTTTTGACGGTATTCCGTAGTTTACAACTCAATAGCGGTCGGTCTTAGCGTTTGTACTCAATCTCGGGTAGATATGTAATTGGGGACCTCAGAATTTCAATTGGTAGTTTCGTGAACAAAACCAAGCTCGCTTAACTTTTTTTGTTTTTCGTTTCAACACCTTCCGTACTTAGGTACGTCACTTTACCCACGTGATTTGCGGATAATCTAAATTAACCCTGGTTCCGTTCCGTTCTTTACGGTCTTCATCTCCGCCGATTTTGTGCATAAGAATTAACACCAAAATCGCACTATTTACATATTAGCTAACCTTATAATTTTTTTTATAATAAACTAATCAAAGGAACAATTTAGTCTGTATGCAATAGTTCTATAAAAATCCCTCTAGTTTTAGGGGTGTAGGAGGGCAAAGAACAAAGTAATAGGTTGCCTGTGCACAAAATCGGCCCACCTATTTCTCCGGTGGAGAGTTCATCTTTTCATAAAAAATATCTATCCGTCTTCCCAATCTCCCATTCTACATACCTACTCTTCCCTCTATCAAACACAACATCTCTCTCGACTGATCGGACGATTTGTCGCAAGACATGGCACCTCCTCATTAGAGGAATTTAGCAACTGCCAAATGAAGCTTAGGGCTACGTACTGGCAGGGAGTTGGCCACCTATTAGGGGAAAGCTAGCTTTATAACAAAACAAAGCAAAACAACGGCCTTCTTTATGAAAGTTATGTAAGCGGAAAGGACTCGATTAGGCAAATGAGAAGGGGGTTTTTGTTCGTTACACCTTTGCGATAATCGTAATAGTTGGATAAACGCTTAATTCGGCTTAGTGAAGTCTCTAATCGAGTTTGATTCGCGGAATTGTTATGAAGTTTGTTATACAGGGGGTGCTAAATCCGTCTACTTCCTCGGGCCGTCTTGATTCTTCAAAAGGAAGGCTTAGCCCGGTATCAGGGGGTAAATGGGTAGGGTCTCCAGAATCTTCATACAGTATTATCTGCACATATTTGAAATGATATGGGGTCTTTGGAATAATACGCGCAACTTCGGAGCATTTGGCGTACCGAGTTTCTACGTGAACTTACGACGATGGAGGATAGGTGGATCAGCCCGCGCTCTCTGCTTCCTGAGAGGCGGGTTCGCCTACAAACAAGAGTCGGTAGCCCGGGTTTTTTCATAAATAAAATTTAAAAAAGAGGATCTTCTCGTAAGATATACCTTAATCCCGGCCTATGCTGCAAGCCTTGATGGCTTCAAATATGGCCTGTTTTGGCATGTGCGTTGGAGGGCCCCTTATCAGTTCTACTGGACCTTTGCTTCATATGTTGGCCTCTTGTTATCCACAACGTCGTCTCATTTATTTCTCTTGATCTATTTCCATTAATCTTGCCCTTGCTCTCGTGTTGTTAAGTCTTTGTGATTGCATCTTCTTCAGCCTTCGGTTCACAAGCCTCATTTCGACACTTGTTGTGTGTCATTTCATTTAGGCAAAGTTGCAAAGCACAATGTCTAGTATGACTTCTCCAGAGAAGCCGCTGAAAGTGGTCATTGTAGGTGGTTCAATTGCAGGTCTAACATTGGCACACTGCCTGTATCACAACGGCATCGACTGTGTTGTTCTGGAAGCTGGGGCCGAAATAGCGCCGCAAATTGGTGCTTCTATTGTCGTCTGTCCTAACGGGTCAAGAATTCTTGACCAACTGGGTATCTTTGATGACGTTCTCAAAATGATAGAGCCACTGCAAAGCGGGCTTACTTGGACAGGTGATGGAAAGCTGGTTATCGATAGTAACGCACCTAAGCTTGTAGCAGCGAGGTATTTTTATTGTGTTGCCAATTTATTTAGTAGGTATTAACAAAATTTAGGACCGGATATCCAGTTTCTTTCCTAACGCGCAGGGATCTACTAAAGGTCATCTCAGAGCATCTCCCAGAGAAGTCAAATGTCCTCACTTCGAAGCGAGTTCTTAAGGTCGAGACAACTGACGCTGGTGTTACTGCGGTTTGCGAAGATGGTACTTCGTACAGCGGTGATATTATCGTTGGTGCAGATGGTGTGCGCAGTAAAATCCGGACAGTTATGCTGAAGAACATTGAGTCTGTAGCGCCAGGTTCTACAAAAAAAGACCAAGGCGCTCTCTCAGCCCAGTACAATTGTAAGCACAATCCATCTTTTCACGTTTTGACAATGCTCAAAAAGATTGTCCCGGGTTCTCTGCCTCTCTTCTAGATATATATTTCTCTAGATGAATACATGCTCACTGCCACTATAGGTATCTTCGGTTTTGGTGAGCCTGTGCCCGGCGTGGTGCCGGGTGATTCTCACCGCTCGTATGCAAAAGAGTATTCGACTTTGTCATTTGTAGGAGCTGGTGGAAGGCTGTTCTGGTTTCTTTTCACAAAGCTTGATAAGAGGTATTATGGCGAGGAAATACCAAGATACACCCAAGCTGATGTTGAGAAACATATCAAGCCCTTCTTCAAAATTCACATGACAGACGCTATTACCTTCGATCAGGTATGGGAGACTAGAACATTTGCTAACATGGTTTGTACCGAAGAAGCACAGTTTGAGAACTGGACATCAGGCAGATTTGTCTGCATTGGAGACTCGATTCACAAAATGACTCCGAACTTGGGAGCTGGAGGAAACGCAGCGATCGAGAGTGCAGCTGCGCTAGCGAATAGTATTTCAAAACTTTCCAGTCCTTCGTTGAAAGAAGTGGAACAGGCCTTGAAGGAGTTCCAAGAGAAGAGAATGCACCGCGCTAACGCTATCTGCGATGTCGCCAACCAACTCACAAGAATTGAGGCTCTAGACTCTCCAGCTGAAAAGTTCCTAGCATTGTATGCTATTCCTGCGCTGGGAGACTTCCTTTCCGACGTAACTTGTGAAGGAATTGTTGGAGCTGAGTTGTTGGAGGCTTTACCGGCACCTGCCCGATCTCTAACAGCAACTATGGTTTGGTAAGTCTCAAGTTCCGGGAGCAAGTTTATCCTTTCGGGTTTAATTATTCATCGCTCTTAAATGATGTTCGAGTTACTCCCAATATTTCTAGAACAAGTAAACTAACTCTAAGCTTCTGACTATAGGAACCCAGAATCCGGCGTAGGAAAGCATGAGAAGAAGTGGGTGCGTGCTTTATATGCCCTGCCTCTTCTTGCTGTTCTATAGTAAGTAACAGATTTCTTTGTTCTTATGCACGTGAAACACTATCTCAAGGCTCTTATTCTTACTCTTTAAAAACACCCATAATGCTATAATGCTAACTTGTTAAAGTGGCTGTCAACGAACCATGGGTGCTTCAATGGCTCAACTACTTCCACAACTTGTCAAAAACATTGGCAAGCTACCTGTCGAGGGCGCAGCAGCTGTCCCTGTAGTGGGCAAGTATTTTGGACTCAAGACCCTTGACAAGATTATGAGCATCTATGTTGCTTTTTTCACTCCAGCGCTCGGAAATCTTGACCCTGTGGGCAGGCAGCAAGGAATTGCTTTCTTAGCTGACCTTATTCCGTTCCAAGCAATCTGGATGATTGAGGGCATTAGACGAGGCAATTTCACAACTGCTGCACACCTTCTGTAAGTCAAGATACTGCTATATTGAAAGAGTCTGCTAACAAAATATAGACCGACTCTTTTCGGGGCCCTTTTCCAACTCAAGGGTCTTGGATTCATCGTCCCCATATATTTCTTTTTACATTATATCCAATCCCCACTTGAAAACTATCACGCGGCTGACATGCGTCTGACACAAATGGCCTCCGTCAAGACCATAATCCCAACCATAACTCTGTCGTATATTCTCCCATCCCTGGCCATGCTCAACGCCAGTTCGCTCAGCTCTCGCCAATGGATTAATGGTCTCTTCTGGCAACCATTCCCCATCTACGCAGCCATCATGCAACGCGTGTTCAGCAGCATCGTCAAGGATACAACATACACAGATCGCATCCAGAACCCTGAAGCAGATATGCCATATCTTCGCTACACGTACGGCTTCACAGCGGCTGCTGCCGCCATTGCTAACTTCTATGTCCGGTGCACATCCCCATCCAAACTTCTCGATATATTTTTCAAGGGCATCAGTAACCCCACGGCTGCTATCCCACTTGCACAAGCCATATCCAGGACCTTGAGGTATGACCAGATCGCTACATTCGCAGCAGGCTCCATTTGGACAATGCTTCATTTCAGAGATTTGAAGAAAGCAGGCAAGCTGCAGGCTAGTTGGGGTCGCGTTATTGGTGTATTTGCTGGTACCACTTTGCTTGCCGGACCTGGTGCCGGTATGGCTGTTATGTGGGCTTGGAGAGAGGAGATTCTTGCGAGGACTTCGAGACCTTTAGCTGGGAAGAGGACAGCTGCTTGAATATTGCTTCCATCTTTGTGCTGTGCATCTTAGATATAGAAGAGCGATTCTACAGTTGTTTGTTGATATTAGCATACTGAAGACCTTTGTAAAAGATACAAAAAATAAACTAACATTAACACAATCTATAACTTATGCTACGGTGGAAATAAACCTTACTTAGCACAGCTTCGGACAGTGAGCTTTTACCCTAGTCATGTAATACAATC